>JAODUO010000633.1:212500-220000 GCA_025642075.2 Ridgeia piscesae
AAAATATAACGGTTTTTTTAAATAAATCACTTACGGATTATGTCGCACTACAGTCACGTGATTTACGTTTGCTATTAAAATATGCCGTGAAACTTGTTTGCGTCGTGTTAATTTGCGACAAATAACTTTGCTGAGAGGTTATAATACATCCTAACGAACAACCCGTAGTATTTATACCATAAATGCTTTGTCTTTTCGCTGCACATTGATGATTTTACATATATCGCGCATGCGCAGAAACGTCAATCGGAACGTTTATAACGCCGGAAAAATGTAAGCGCTACAACGTCTCTTGAATGGAAGCCACGGGTGTAGTTATTATGACGCACTGTCCGTCTCTGTCGACCTGAGGCTCGAGCAGGTGGTCTTACCGTGCAGAACGTTCGTCAAACTTGTTTATGGAATAAATTCCTTCTGACGCGGGTATTTTTTCGGCCAGTGTCTCGTGATCGTACGTGCGACGTTGATGAATTGTATCAGTTGAACGTGATTGTCGTCTTCCCTTCGTATCCCTTCTATCCCATGTGCCAGGGAACATGCATGGAATGCCATAATCTCGCTGGGCTTAGATCGTATTCTATAAGCACCCATTAGCAAGAATGTCAAAAAATCGATCATCCCAGTTAATAATAAAAGAAGACAGTAGAAGAAAGTGAAAAACGATGTGACTAAGGCTTCATGGTCTACGTGCCACCTGAAGCGTGAAGCGTTTGATGGCAATCTTGCTAAATCTTCTTAAATGTTCTGTGACCCATTTCTAACCGCTCTTGCTAAAATTTTAATAATTCAAGGTTGTTTGAGTCATGATAAACAGCGCTTGTTATCGAAACCAATCTTTAATTAAGTGATTGTCGTACCAAGAGAGTATTAAATTACACAATACACAATCAACATTGGCGAGAGTGTATTTACAATTCTTCTGTTACTTCTGAATAAAGAGGCCACGTTTAGAGATGTTGTCACAACACTAAACGGAGAGACGATGTTTACAATTATCATGGCATCGCTGAATAGATAAACCCTGCTTACACTTTACGTGCCTGTGTTTAATGGACAGACCATGCTAAGAGTTATTGTCTGAATGCTAACGGGAAATGAGAGAACATGTTTAAAACATGCGTCTTGTGAACATATATAGATATACCATAACACTGAAACAGTACACAGACATGCGGCAGTTCCCCTTTCACACTTTGGCATGTATACGCCATGTCGCGACGATGACACGAGAGGTGTACGAACGCTGAATGCAAAGACCATGTTTACATCTAACTCTGTGGTTTACATACAAATCTGTAATTGAACACACGTACACTCTCATGCACACAAGCCAGCATGCGCCAACGCACACACTTACGCATGCGCACACGCACGTCCGCACGCCCGCCCGCACGCACACACGCACGCAAGCACACACGCACACACACACACAACAAACACACACACACACAATGTAACATACACACACACACACACACACACACTCACACACACACACACACACACACACACACACACACACACACACACACACAACACACACACACACACACACACACACACACACAACACAACACAACACAACACAACAACACAACAACAACAAACACCAAACACGCACGCAGCAGACAGCAACGCACACGCACACGCACACGCACACGCACACGCACACGCACACGCACACGCACACGCACACGCACACGCACGCACGCACCCACACACATTTCTTATACAGTTCATTAACCTATCGGCTTTTTATCCCCGCGAAAAGAAGCCACTTGACTGTTTATTCTGGCGCGGTGCAACATCTGGAGCGCTAATAACACGAAGTCGGCTGCACTTCAAAGATCGCTGTTTACTAAGACGGTCTTGTTTACAGGTCCTCTGTCAAGACAGCACCAATGGTACATCTGGTTGTGTTCATGTCACGTTACGACGTGGCATCGCGTTGTTCCACGTACGCGCGCTGTCGGGATCTACAAAGAGATTGCCTTGTTTCACAAACACGGCACAGAGCCGTGTCTGTTTAATGGGCGTGATGACTGCCTGCTTCCGTCCGGCTCGCATGCATCTAGTCACATTCTAGTGCAAGTGGTCGACAGCCGGTCCGGTCCTGACCGTGCAAGTGAACAAACACGGCAGGCGTTAATTGTAAAGCTACTTGACTTGTACGGGCGTGTGTTAAGTTTGTTTACGCGAGACAATGGCCGTGCTACGTGCGTGAAGGCTGCATTCTACGCCCGCTCGATTCGCCGGCGCAATCAACCTTGCGGGCCGTGACACAGGCGCTGTTATGGCGCTGATATCACGTCCACGCGCTAAATGGACACTGGCGTGACAGTAATTTGATCATTCCCCTCATGCGGACGTGCATAGGGCAGCGAGTGGTGCGTGTTGGCCGTCAAAGCCACACACGACATTGGTGACCCGTGCGTACAGCAGGCACAATGGCGCAAATTGGTTTAGTCTTATGATAGGACGTGACGGCAGAACGCACGATTACGTCGCGATATGGACTCCGCATGGCTGGTCTGAATCGCTTCTATAAAAGATGCCTCGCAATAATTGCATAAGTTGCCTTCTTCTCGTCCATGGATTGGGTGTCACTGTATATTAGTTGGTGGCCCAGTGTCTTTATAATAGTTATGTACACTGTCGTTTATATTAGTTGGTGGCCCAGTGTCTTTATAATAGTTATGTACACTGTCGTTTATATTAGTTGGTGGTCCAGTGTCTTTATAATAGTTAGGGTTGGTGGTGGTGGTTGTGTTGGGTGGGGGGGGGGTTCATGTCGCCTCGTATATTTCATTACTACATGTGTTACCCCAATCGTACTAGACCGATATTTCACATTTTATGCCTTCAATAACTAGTGGCACCTCCCGTCTCCCTCACAAAACGCCCACTTGAACCCTCGCGTTTACGGCCACCTTTATCTCCACCCACTTCATGAAGAATCATCAAGCGGAAATACGTTTCCTCAAGCGGAACCCTTGCGTAAGTGGGTTGCAAACGCACAATTCGTCCTTGTGTACAGAGAGATCTTGTGTACAGTGAGGTCTTGTGTACAGAGAGATTTTGCGTACAGAGGGATCTTGTGTACAGAGAGATTTCCGTATTATGAAACATTACACCACGCCTTACGAAATTGTAAAACAATTATATCAGTATAATTTGCACTAGCCGGATATTCCTCATCACATGTGAATAATACTTGCAACTGACTGTGCATCTTTTAGCTATTCATTCTAGTGATCTATTTTACACAATTCAGATATTTTAATTAGTTATAATTTCACTTCTTCATTTATATTTTTAATATTCTACTTCGCTAAATGTTTTACAATTTGTTTTATTTGACACTTTAATTAGACGTAATTTTATGCCAATTGCAGTTTATTATCCTACGTTATTTTATAGTTTTATCACTTTACCATACATTCTAATTAGTAACAATCTCATATTATAGTTATAATTTCATATAGTTTTACTAATAAATTTTAATAAATTGTTTTATCAGTAGTAATGCTTTCATTGTATTTTAGCCGCTAAATGGCTGCCACAGAGAATATATTATAAGTTATTATTACTAAAGCTGGTAGTCATGCGATGTCCCTTGTCCTGACGCGTGTGAGAAAGTGTCACGACATGCCCGGTGTGACGCCGTCAGCGGTGACACAAAGTGTGGTCACTGCACGGCGCTACAATCATCATCAAAGGCCAGCGTCACCGCGCGTCCACCATCTGGTGTCCGTCACCGGGCATTGTCTCCACGCGCCGAAAAGAATCGTAATAATGGAGTTACTTCAACAGACGAAAACCCGCAGAAAGTGTCGCTTTGTGCGACGTGTCCTTCTACAAGCACGCATGGCACGGGTTGTGTCAACGGGACAGAGATCTTTGGCGGCGATGTTCGACGTCATGTCGAAGCCAGAATAGTCGATAAATCACGCGCGGACTTCTTCTGTCTTGTCGCCGTGTCTGCTGCAGGAACGTAGGCAATAAAGTCACAGGTAAAAAACGTCACGGACAAAAGTCACAGGTAATAAAGTCACAGGAAAAAGTCACAACAAATAAGAAGACAACACTTTAAAGTTAAGCCACCATATAATTAATGCTAATCACGATACCTATATATGGTTTTCTAATATATATATAGTCGATAAATCACGCGCGGACTTCTTCTGTCTTGTCGCCGTGTCTGCTGCAGGAACGTAGGTAATAAAGTCACAGGTAAAAAAGTCACTGACAAAAGTCACAGGTAATAAAGTCACAGGAAAAAGTCACAACAAATAAGAAGACAACACTTTAAAGTTAAGCCACCATATAATTAATGCTAATCACGATACCTATATATGGTTTTTAATATATATATATATATATATATATATATATATATATATATATATATATATATATATATATATATATATTAGAAAACCATAAATGTATATATTAAAATTAAAACATTGCAATGTAACATAATTGTTCTGTAAGTAGTTCCAGCTCCCGCTGTTTGTCTTGTTAGATTTGTGTACATAAATATATAAATCTAACAATAAAAATGAGTTAATTGTGTTCACTTGCCAGTGAACATGTGAATGACTGGCGGCTATTCTACAGAGAGTTTGAGTAAAACTAAATTGTGACGTCATTTCCCGAGACTTCGTTTCCGTGACTTTTTACCTGTGTCTTTTTTGTGCTAAAGTGTGACTTTATTTCCGTAACTTGTTTACCTGTGACTCTATTACCGTCTACCGCGGGAACGCCCACCTCACCTTGTAGAGTGCACATTTATACGTGTCTTGTAATTGTTCTGTGAGTCTCAGTCAGTCGGGAAGCTAGGCCAACCTGGAGGTGAACTTATCAGTATAATGTGCAACTTTCACCTCTCGACCTTTCCCGCTGTCACTAGATGTTCTACATTTCGCCTTTTCTTCCTGCTTCATGTTTCATAATTTGCGCATTATCTAATATCTTCTTGTTTAATGTTTGTTGTTCTTATAATTGCATCATTGGTTTTTCTGTCCACGGTAGACCGACTTTTTCATTAGCAATATTTCCGTTGTACCTGTGTCTATTTGATAGCTCAATATTTTTGATAATAGAGGGACAATTAGATAAAATAAAACATGCTGCATTCAGCAATACACACTTACATGACATTTCACCAGTGGTTCTTTATTTTAAAATATATCGTGCATTATGTAATACGTTGTTGTTGCTGGTTTAATAATGTCAAGGTGTATGTTTCTGCGTTTATACAAGTTGATGTTCAAATATCTAGTCATTACATTTGTTCATATCAGACTGGACTGATGTCTATCTTGAGATTGGTATCGTGGTTCATTCTCAATACAGCATGAAACACTCATCCGCCAAAATGCGGATGAACCTGATAGCATCATCATATTGATGGCGGTCGAGGTCGAAGTATCACGCAGCAAAACGCGTTGTACGTCACGCGACTAACAGATGTGATAATGATTTTTGTTATATATCGAAACAACTGACTTCCGGTTTTCGTCTGATATCCCAGCTCGAAAGAAAACGTCTGGTTAAGGAAATACCAACACGAATCTTGTCTTCCTCGGTGATAACACAGCTGCCACATGCAACATTAATTTTCACGCGCATAATACGAGTGTTTGATGTAGAAGGCAGCCAGTCGCCTCTAAGTCTGTGTCTAGTGTAGCGATACACTCGCTGAGACCCAACATACGAAGATAATATCTTGTCAGCTTGTATAGTCTGAATTGTTGAACCGTACCTGGATTACCACTAGTAGTGCATAACTACTGACTACTAGTGCATAACTACTAGTACATAACTACTGACTACTAGTGCATAACTATTAGTGCATAACTACTAATGCATAACTACAAACTACTTGTGCATAACTACTAGTGCATAACTACTGACTACTAGTGCATAACTACTAGTGCATAACTACTAATGCATAACTACAAACTACTAGTGCATAACTACTAGTGCATAACTACTGACTACTAGTGCATAACTACTAGTGCGTAACTACTGACTACTAGTGCATAACTACTAATGCATAACTACTGACTACTAGTGCATAACTACTAGTGCATAACTACTAGTGCATAACTACAAACTACTTGTGCATAACTACTAGTGCATAACTACTGACTACTAGTGCATAACTACTAGTGCATAACTACTAATGCATAACTACAAACTACTTGTGCATAACTACTAGTGCATAACTACTGACTACTAGTGCATAACTACTAGTGCATAACTACTAGTGCATAACTACTAATGCATAACTACAAACTACTTGTGCGTAACTACTAGTGCATAACTACTGACTACTAGTGCATAACTACTAGTGCATAACTACAGTGCATAACTACTAATGCATAACTACAAACTACTAGTGCATAACTACTAGTGCATAACTACTGACTACTAGTGTATAACTACTAGTGCATAACTACTAATGCATAACTACAAACTACTAGTGCATAACTACTAGTGCATAACTACTGACTACTAGTGCTATAACTACTAGTGCATAACTACTAATGCATAACTACAAACTACTAGTGCATAACTACTAGTGCATAACTACTGACTACTAGTGTATAACTACTAGTGCATAACTACTAATGCATAACTACAAACTACTAGTGCATAACTACTAATGCATAACTACAAACTACTAGTGCATAACTCCTAGTGCATAACTACTAGTGCATAACTACTGACTACTAGTGTATAACTACTAGTGCATAACTACTAATGCATAACTACAAACTACTAGTGCATAACTACTAGTGCATAACTACTGACTACTAGTGCATAACTACTAGTGCATAACTACAAAAGTGTAACTATAATAACTACTAATGCATAACTACAAACTACTAGTGCATAACTACTAGTGCATAACTACTGACTACTAGTGCACAACTACTAGTGCATAACTACTAGTGCATAACTACCAAAACTAGTGCATAACTACTAGTGCATAACTACTAGTGCATAACTACTAACTACTAGTGCATAACTACTAGTGCATAACTACTAATTAACCAGTGTGTAACAGGAACCAAGGTACAGAATGTAGGCTCAACGTACATCGAGGTGAACATCGAGCTTTTGCTGGAATGGGGGCGTGCGCTGAGCCTTGTAAGTTCATTAGAAATATATTATGTAATACTCGTCTTCTATTTTGCCTGACCAAGTTGTACCATGCACGTCAGAACCACCCGGATGTGAGCGCTGTAGGGTGCGAGTAGGGCCACGTGACATGACAGGAAGACACGTTCAGGACAACACCCAGTTCCTGTTCGTGTGCAGCTCGTTCTCAAGGTTGCACGCGACAACTGGGCAGGACAGCTGGTCACTGAAACCGACTGATTGGCACGTCGAATGCACGTGTACATTTTGCACCTACCTAAGTGCATTCACGTGTGTTAATAAATTATTAAATAACTCGACACATCTATGTAAGTACGAGACACT
>JAODUO010000633.1:225000-242500 GCA_025642075.2 Ridgeia piscesae
GGACAATTCCCTGTGGTCAACTTCATGTGGCCCTCTCCATGCGGACAATTCCCTGTGGTCAACTTCATGTGGCCCTCTCCATGCGGACAATTCCCTGTGGTCAACTTCATGTGGCCCTCTCCATGCGGACAATTCCCTGTGGTCAACTTCATGTGGTCCACTCCATGCGGACAATTCCCTGTGGTCAACTTCATGTGGCCCTCTCCATGCGGACAATTCCCTGTGGTCAACTTCATGTGGCCCTCTCCCTGCGGACAATTCCCTGTGGTCAACTTCATGTGGCCCTCTCCATGCGGACAATTCCCTGTGGTCAGCTTCATGTGGTCCACTCCATGCGGACAATTCCCTGTGGTCAGCTTCATGTGGTCCACTCCATGCGGACAATTCCCTGTGGTCAGCTTCATGTGGTCCACTCCATGCGGACAATTCCCTGTGGTCAGCTTCATGTGGTCCACTCCATGCGGACAATTCCCTGTGGTCAACTTCATGTGGCCCTCTCCATGCGGACAATTCCCTGTGGTCAGCTTCATGTGGTCCACTCCCTACGGAAAATTCCCTGTGGTCAACTTCATGTGGCCCTCTCCCTGCGGAAAATTCCCTGTGATCAACTTCACGTGGCCCTCTCCATGCGGACAATTCCCTGTGGTCAGCTTCATGTGGTCCACTCCCTACGGACAATTCCCTGTAGTCAATTTTACGTGGCCCTCTCCCTGCGGAAAATTCACTGTGGTCTGCTTCGTGTGGCCTTCTCCCTGCGGACAATTCACTGTTGTCAGCTTCATATGGCCCTTGCGGTCAACTTCCTCCAGTTATACCTGCGGCGGATTCCCTGCCGACATATTCCTATGGCCAACTGACAGCAGTGAGATCCCTGTAGTCATCAACTGACACTAACCATGGACACGTGACGCAATCATCGATGAAGAACAGGCTTTGATATCAATCCAAATGCGTTGTTTGGCCGGCCTGTCTACTTAGCCAAGTAGCCGGGTCTCGCTCTCAAGGCCACGAGTGGCCGCCAGCAGATCAAAGAGTCGCCGGCCACGCTGTGATGAAGTAGCGTTGACATTTCGAGTCACTGAGAGCTCCGTGTGCGCTCGCGGAATCGACAATGTCAATTATGTCACCCGGCCCCACAGAAGGTCACCCAGTCGACTGTCGTGAGTTGTATCGAACTACACACGAACTTGCCATTTTAGTGATTGAGCGGAATAGATCAAACGGGTTGGTGGCCTTGCATCAATAGTAGATGTTGGTACGTTACTCGGGTGAGAATCGACGACATGTACCACGGACCAGCCTCAGTACTTTTAGTGTAATTTATGTGAGTGGAACTTGATGTTAAACATTAGAGATGCCCCGGTGAAGAAAGACGTAGATTAGATCGTTTTTGTTCGGCGGTACAAATAGTCAAACTAGATGAGACTTTAATGTTCTGCATACGCTTGTTTACACACGTGTTCTTGGGGTGAACACATCTTCGTCTTCGTCTTCGTCTTCGTCTTCGTCTTCGTCTTCGTCTTCGTCTTCGTCTTCGTCTTCGTCTTCGTCTTCGTCTTCGTCTTCGTCTTCGTCTTCGTCTTCGTCTTCGTCTTCGTCTTCGTCTTCGTCTTCGTCTTCGTCTTCGTCTTCGTCTTCGTCTTCGTCTTCGTCTTCGTCTTCGTCTTCGTCTTCGTCTTCGTCTTCGTCTTCGTCGTCCGTCGTCCGTCGTCCGTCGTCCGCCGTCCGCCGTCCGCCGTCCGCCGTCCGCCGTCCGTCCGCCGTCCGCCGTCCGCCGTCCGCCGTCCGTCCGCCGTCCGCCGTCCGCCGTCCGCCGTCCGCCGCCCGCCGCCCGCCGCCCGCCGCCCGCCGTCCGCCGCCCGCCGCCCGTCGTCCCTCGTATTTCCTTCTCCTTACGACTGATACCCGTTGCCCTTTTCTTGTTAGTTTTGTCACCTAGCGAGAGGGAAAGGGAGAGGGAGAGGGAGAGGAGAGGAAGGGAGAGGGAGAGGGAGAGGGAGAGGGAGAGGGAGAGGAAGAGGAAGAGGAGAGGGAGAGGGAGAGGGAGAGGGAGAGGGAGAGGGAGGGAGAGGGAGAGGGAGAGGGAGAGGGAGAGGGAGAGGGAGAGGGAGCGGAATCTGTTCCCGCCTCTCTTGGTGCGCGTGGTGACATATTATCGCCGGCTATACTCCGTTGTCACGACGGAACTACAAGCGCAACGTAACGTACGTGTGAAAGAGTCGGTGTTTCTACGGGCGTACTGTAGCGTCAATGAAGGGGTGGGACCACCCACACACAGCACGTGCATAATCACGCCTGACGTGACAATGAAAGCGCTCATTGACGCTGACACGTCTGACACCGGTGGACGCGGGAAAACGGCAATAATGAGCCGGGTGTTTGTAATTAATTACCGACGTGTTGCGTCATTGTAACAACTCGGCGTGACCACAGCGTAGCGTGATTCGTTATTTGCGTCGCACCAGACCCTGTGACGAGGAAGAGACAAGAGACAAGAGAAATGGAGAAATGGAGAAATGGAGAAATGGAGAAATGGAGAAATGGAGAAATGGAGAAATGGAGAAATGGAGAAATGGAGAAATGGAGAAATGGAGAAATGGAGAAATGGAGAAATGGAGAAATGGAGAAATGGAGAAATGGAGAAATGGAGAAATGGAGAAATGGAGAAATGGAGAAATGGGGAGAGGGAATGGAGAAGGAGATGGAGAAATGGAGAGGGAATGGAGAAGGAATGGAGAAATGGAGAAATGGAGAAATGGAGAAATGGAGAAATGGAGAAATGGAGAGAGGGAGAGAGAGAGAGGGAGAGAGAGAGAGAAGAGAGGAGAGGAGAGAGAGAGAGAGAGAGAGGAGAGAGAGGGAGAGAGAGAGAGAGAGAGGGAGGAGAGAGAGAAGGGAGAGAGGGGACAGGGAGACAGGGAGACAGGGAGACAGGGAGACAGGGAGACAGGGAGACAGGGAGACAGGGAGACAGGGAGACAGGGAGACAGGGAGAGAGAAAGACAGGGAGAGAGGGAGGCAGAGAGGACACGTAACTCCCCCGTGACGTTTAAAGTCAACGACGTATAATATTAGTTACGTAAAGTGATATTAATATTTCAATAAGTTTTGGCTGCTACGACTGTGTTTCTCGCTGCAATGAAACGTATTTTGTTTCCTTTCATTTGGTCTATGTTTGTCTGTGGATATAAACTGCACACAATTGTCCAGTGGATCAGCGCACCTACACTTGTGGGTACTGTTCACTGGTGATTCCTTTTCAATATCCGTGGACAAAATTCGATTGGGTCTAGCTTTCACCGACTGGGTCTAGCGTTCATCGATTGGGTCTAGGCGTTCACCGATTGGGTCTAGGCGTTCACCGATTGGGTCTAGCTTTCACCGATTGGGTCTAGGCGTTCACCGATTGGATCTTGCGTTCACCGATTGGGTCTAGGCGTTCACCGATTGGATCTGGCGTTCACATATTGGGTCTTGCGTTCACAGATTGGGTCTTGCGTTCACCGATTGGGTCTAGCGTTCACCGATTGGGTCTAGCGTTCACCGATTGGGTCTAGGGTTCACCGATTGGGTCTAGCCTTCACCGATTGGGTCTAGCGTTCACCGATTGGGTCTAGCGTTCACCGATTGGGTCTAGAGCGTTCACCGATTGGGTCTAGCGTTCACCGATTGGGTCTAGCGTTCACCGATTGGGTCTAGCGTTCACCGATTGGGTCTAGTGCGTTCACCGATTGGGTCTAGCGTTCACCGATTGGGTCTAGCGTTCACCGATTGGGTCTAGCGTTCACCGATTGGGTCTAGCGTTCACCGATTGGGTCTAGCGTTCACCGATTGGGTCTAGCGTTCACCGATTGGGTCTAGTGCGTTCACCGATTGGGTCTAGCGTTCACCGATTGGGTCTAGCGTTCACCGATTGGGTCTAGCGTTCACCGATTGGGTCTAGCGTTCACCGATTGGGTCTAGCGTTCACCGATTGGGTCTAGCGTTCACCGATTGGGTCTAGCGTTCACCGATTGGGTCTAGCCTTCACCGATTGGGTCTAGCCTTCACCGATTGGGTCTAGCCTTCACCGATTGGGTCTAGCGTTCACGAGAATACATAATGGCCATATTATGTGATTTACACTCGTAACATCACATCCCATTCCTAGATACTGCAAACGTGATGGACGGACAGAAACAACCGAATTAAACATGTAACGGCCAGATGATAGTAAACAACCGTGGTTAAGTGAAACGCTAATTGGTATAGTTAACGTGTTAGAATATAGCTATATCTGTATATTATAATTTATACTCTTAAAATGAGTTTTCAGTAAAGACCGTACGGTGTACATATCATGTTTGAGGTCTCCTCACTGCGCATGTCTGAGGCTGGTCCCAACGTGAGACTTCGATTGTTGTATTTGTTCCCCGGCACTGAACCCACTGATATCTCCCCTATCCATGTACTAAGCCATCGTTTTCATTTTCCACCGCACGTGCCAAATCTCTCCTCTCGCATTCCGTTGAACGAAGTACATTGGCCAAGTAATAAAACATAATCACAGAGTGATTTATGTATGGTAGTCGCAGTTGCTGCCTCTGCCCCGGACATCAGCACGTTTTATCGACCTAGTTGCGTCTATGATAAGTTATTTCCTCAGCCCAGTCCCCATCAACTTGGGGCACGGCTTTACTCCTGAGCATAAAAGGGTAAACCAGCAAATAAAGTCGTTTTAGTTATCCGACGGATACTTCTTGCAGTCAAGCACCGTTCGTTCGTCGACATATTCTGCAAATGTCTACTTATACAGCTAGTTCCCGTTTGAAATGAATCATTATTAAGTTTATATTTTGCAGAGATGACAATGTTAATTAGTACAGCATGCAAAATAAAAATTCGTGTGTTATCGCGATATACAGCACCGGTTTTTCCATTGTTATGTCGTTAATGTGCTGTAGATTTTTCGTCAAATCCTACATTTAATTTTTAAACGAAATCAACATAAGGCCGTCAGATGTTACCAAAACGAAACAATTCGGTATATTTTATACGTGTCTTTCCTCCAGTTACACAATTTTTATTATCGCCCGTTTGCATTAGTTTTGTCCTCAACAAACATGTGCATTTCTTTGTTAAAAGTACTTTATATAGCGCAAATTTTTGAACTGGTAAATCGTCTGTCCTCTGGCTTTTACGATAGCGACTATAACTGGTCTTAATGGGCGTATCCCGTCCATTATATGACATAATTCTTTATTTTACATATCATGCACCACTTTGATTTTTTTACACATATTGCGTCATTGTGTTGTTTGGTATTTTGTTTCAAAACGATTAGTTTTGTTGTGTTATGTGTTTGAGACAAATAAGTATTTCCGTGTCCTGCTTCTTTCAAAATCTAGCACGTTATTCGTGTACCACGAACGCTGAAGCCTGAAGGGAACAACCATCTATGTCCAATAACACCGCTGGTCGTCCGGTATCTTTCAGGCGTTTCGGGCGCCGTGTGTGGAATGACCAGGACTGCATGTGTTCCTGAATGAACCGATCCAATTATTTCCGGATATGTTATTATCATGCCAGAAGGCTATGTATGCCGTTAGCGGCAGATGCGGAATAGTTCGCAATAAACAACGGCTGTGTCAACATTCTTTCTCTGGTTTCCGAATGCCAACTGCCCAGCCTCATGCGGCGAAATTACCAACTCTCTGATCAAGTATTGGCAAATATACGTTTCATACACAGCCACATAAGACTATTTTATGCATGTTATGCAGCATAACGTTAACAAATGGGCTATATACGTAAGAAGTGTTATTAGGTTAGACGGTTGCATAGCATACATTATTGCGTTAAACAGAAACGGGGAATTAAGTTGGACAACAGCAGAAATGCGTATTTCATATCGCAGTGTTCTTTGTATCTCGTTTCTCTTCTTGGTCTGCGTTGCTGTCTATATAGCTGCTGTCCGCTGCAACCAGAGTGTCACAGCTGTTGGTCTTCGCAGGTGCCTGGAGACCTTTACCTCTGGAGATGGTGTCCGTGTCGGGTTACTGTGGTTTCAAGTGTTTTCCACGATTCTCCGCTGCGTTGCTGGAGGACCACCGCGTCTTCGACAACCAGTCTTCATGTGTCAGGCTCTCTTGGGTAGTGCCAGAAGATGTTCGGCACATCATCATAATCGTCGTCGACATAGTCGTCGGCAGACGTAAACTTATGTGGCTCGAATCTTAATCTGCCCGCTGCACGAAATTGGTTAAACTAAAGTAATCGAAATGTATGCACTTTGGAGACGGTGGTACGTGTGATATCAAACTGTCAACTAAAACTAGCTGTTTTAACTCACTGCTGTTCTGCGTTTGAGAATGTCGTTCAGTCTCTGTTGCCTCAATGCATTCGATCGTATGCTATATAAGTATGCTACATAAGTGGTAATAGACAGTTGTGTTATTCCAGAACAAACTAACAAACCTTTGCACAGTTATTACAGGACAAATGGACGCTTTCATGTTGGAATATTTGCGTGAAATAAAGCAAATTAACCAACATTTACTTACTTTTGTGGTACGGATATTGGCTTTACAACACCGCAAGTGTGCCTACCCTCATAAATCGACCGGAGTGATACAATTTAATCAGGCACGCGGCGTGACGTTGAAACGGTTGGCTAATATTAAATACTCACACATACGAAATAGGCATACATAACTTCTAAATCGAATCTCGGTATCTGCAATATTATTAATTGAACCGTCATTAATCAGCACCAATATTTATTTAACGTCATCGTAACATCCACGCTAGTCGGTATTGAGTGCCGACCAATGTACGTATTATATTATAAAAGCAGCGATCTACGCACACCTACGATCTACTGCCTTTACCTGCCACCTCCAAGTGAACCGAAGTACGTTAAACGATGCCAGTAACCATTAAACATAATTATATGTTTGCCTAGTTACAGCGCTTGCAGACTCCTAGTTCCTAGCAAGAGGGGTATCACCTGACAGCGCGGTGTGGATCTGTCTGTCATAATCAGTTGTATTCGTGTGAAGACCACCAAGGACGTGTACTGCCAACGACAGTGCTATGAACACTTTTCTTAATAAGTTCTTAACAACATCCATATTAAATAATCACACGAACACATGTACACTGTCTCAAATAACCAGTAAACACAATCAGGGAAGTGAGACATTATTAACATAATTTTTATCTTATCATATAGTACAAATATGCTGCGGAAGTCTGTACGTACAATATTGTTTATACAACTTTGCTGCACTACTTAAAGTCCTAGTGTGTGTGTATTTATGTATATATATATATATATATATATATATATATATATATATATATATATATAGGACTTGAAATAGTGCACATCAAGATTATTTTTACATAGGGTTATGTAAGAAAATTATTTTAGGCCTATTGAGCAAAATCGGACTTACGAGCTCATAATTGAATTAGTCTCCTGAACATTTCTCAGGATAGCTCTTTTTTCAGTTCAAATGTTTCCATTCTTCATATCCAAATCGAGACGTTTCTATTACTAGTTGGAACTAACACGTCTACTTCCTCTGTACTAATGACGAATGACGTCATCGTACACGTGTGGTAGCTCATAATTAGATGGGATTATAAAGACAAAAACATAGATTAACATAGACGAGGGCAATTACGAGCTACCCTACGTGCACGATGACGTCATTCGTCATTAGTACTGATGACGTGGACGTGTAACGTCAAATGAAAGTCTCTCGATTTGGATACGAACTATAGAAACTTCTGACTTGTCCCCTAAAACATGTAGATAGCAGCTTCCTATCGTGTTGGTGTCTTTTTATACCGTCAGATCTTTCACAAGTATCGTAGTAACGCCAATAGAGCTGACATTTGCGCACGAAAACGTTACACCTCCCTCTAGTGTTCCGTGTGATACGTCGTCTCCTTCTCCACGGTCGGCGGTTCCATTAACAACGAACAGCAGGCGGCAATTCGAGGAAGGTTTTATTTCTATTTCCCTGGCTACTCCCCGTCGTGAGGACGTGTCGATTTATCAGCACATAGCCATTTATCAGGGTTACCGCTGCTCCAAAGGCGCCAGTCTCACCTTATGTTAGCGGAACCAAGGCGTTCCCACAAAGTGCTACCTCTTGTAATTTTTCCCGTGACCGCCTGGACGTGATTACCTTTACTCAACGTTCGAAAAAGTATGCTTAACATAGAATTCCCAGAACGAGTAATATCTTGGGGCGGTATATATTGGGAATATCTGGATTTAGCGCTCAACATTGGTTGCGTAGCGCGTAGGCATACGTTTTGGGCCCGGTGACACCTACGGAGGAATCGTAATTGGGCTTACTATATTTATTAAGTCGTCTCACCCATCCAGTATATCTATATCAGACCTACAGCCAATATGTGAGGTAACACCAAGTGTCCACATCTGACCAATCGGCGCTACCTAAGGCTAAATTTATTACTGGCCGTTATTTCCGAAACATTTTAGGAATACACAGATCCTAGAGAAAGACTACCGTCTTTAACAGAAGACGGACTCTTCATTCATTCGTATACCATTAATCCCATATTAAATTAGTGACCCGTGCCATTAAAGCTGAGTGGTGTTTGTGCCATTCGATACGACCTGGCGTTGTAAGAAGATTCGGCCGCGCCTCATCAGCCAACGATGAGAGTCTTGAGTCGGAGTCAGCTTCCACTAACACGATTGTGTCGTCGACATGTCAATTAGCACGTAATCAGTTCACGTGACAATGTGTACCTTATCCACCACCAGTCGTATTCATATGTCACAGGGCTTACTCGGTGTTTGGGGCTTCCATAATAACGTGAGTAGTTAATTGTCGTATATTCACTACTAGGCCCTGTTATAGAGGGAGGGAGCGAGGGAGAGAGAGAGAGGGAGAGAGGGAGAGAAGGAGAGAGGGAGAGAGGGAGAGAGGGAGAGAAGGAGAGAGGGAGAGAGGGTGAGAGGGACAGAAGAAGAGGAAAAGAGGGAGAGAGGGAGAGAGGGAGAGAGGGAGAGAGGGAGAGAGGGAGAGAGGGAGAGAGAGGAGAAGGGGGGAGAGAGGGATAGAGGGAGAGAGGGAGAGAGGGAGAGAGGGAGAGAGGGAGAGAGGGAGAGAGGGAGAGAGGGAGAGAGGGAGAGAGGGAGAGAGGGAGAGAGGGAGAGAGGGAGAGAGGGGGAGAGGGGAGAGGGAGAGGGGGAGAGGGGGAGAGGGAGAGAGGGAGAGAGGGAGAGAGGGAGAGAGGGAGAGAGGGAGAGAGGGAGAGAGGGAGAGAGGGAGAGAGGAGAGAGGGAGAGAGGGAGAGAGGGAGAGTGGGAGAGGGGAAGAGGGGAAGGGGGGAGAGTGGAAGAGAGGGGAAGAGAGGGGAAGAGAGGGGAAGAAAGGGGAGAGGGGGAGAGGGGGAGAGAGAGGGAGACACGCACGCACACGCACACGCACACACGCGCGCGCACACACACACACACACACACACACACACACACACACACACACACACACACACACATACACACACACATACACGCGCGCACACAATCCAGAAATACACACACGCGCGCGTGCACGCACACAAGCGCCGGCATACGTGCGTGCGTACGCGCATACGTGCGTGTGAGAGTGGCTTGATCCCATGCGACTATTAAGACTTCCGGTTTGTGAGGACGGACGCCCATTATTTCGGCGGTGGTCTCACTGTGTCGAGATTATATCCCTGGCAACATGCAAAGGATCGATTACTTTCACATTATTTCCACGGACGTCGTATCGACAGGACCCGGCGCATTTTCCGTCCGTGTCGGCGCAGCTATTGATCCGGTCACTTTCCGGCAAGGCACCGTTGAGTTAATTAGCGTCCGTCCAAAGCGGGTTAATTAATCGAAAAACATTGTAAAACTGTCACGTTGATTCATGAGCTACCAGAGCTGTCGTGGCTTCTGCTATTGGTCTACTCAAGAGTAAGGGCGACGGGGTATACAGGTAACCTACCTTCCTGCTGTGCTGCGTGAAAACATTAAAATAGTTAGTTAGTGTTATTTGATTACGTGTGCCCGTTACAAATATCTATATGTCGGAATAAATTGGAATTGACAAAGTAAGGGATGAGCTATTCGCCAGTCAGAGGGCGCCACTGCGGACATGTTTAAGATAAAACCGAAGGTCTATTGCTCAAGATGGTACATCATTATTTTGCTAATGATGACTCTGCTGCTGTGGCTACTCCATAGATCTCGTTATCTGTGTGTTTAACCAATGAGTCCAGAGCCAGCGGAGTAAACTAGGGAAGTAGATCCTTTATGTTGATCCCTGTTTCCCGGTTGCGAGCAGAAGGTAATGGTCGATAACGTGCGTCAGTGAAGCTCTACGCCTGTTGTATGGGGTCCACGGAGCCAGACACCGGGAGTCGGTCTACCTTTGTGTACACCGGGCCGCAGATGGTGCCTTAATCAACAGATGGAGGTTCACTTGTAAACATGTAAGAGAACGTCACTGCCAGTGTCAGCCTCCGTAGCTGCTGATACACCGCGCACATGTGCACCGTGAGGACACGTCACGTGGCAGCCTATACACGCAGATACAGGGAGTATGTAGGAAGGAATACAAATTTGATATCTACATAGTACATTGCAAGCAACCGCGCATGCACGCAAGCAATAAGGCATGGGCACGCAGGCTCACTTACGCACGCGCACGCACGCACGCACGCACACGCATGCACGTATACACCCAATACACACACACGCACGCACGCACGCACGCTCACACACACACGTACGCACGCACGCTCACACACATACACACACACACACACACATACACACACAACACACACACACACACACACACACACACACACACACACACACACACACGCACACGCACACGCACACCACACACACACACACACACACACACACACACACACACACACACACACACACACCGTCAATGAAGCAAGTGTTAACTCGGGTGTGGGTCGATCTTTCTCAAACCTGTCAATTCTAGTGCATCAACACATCGACAGAAATTATTAGCAGATAATTTACTCAGTTGTTTATCTTTCAGAGCGAAAGTTAATAATTATGTCTCATATTCACTCTGCTCTTTAGCAACGATAATCCGACCACTCCAATGCCACAATATGCTATATATTTCCAAAGTCAAAGGGATATGGCCCAAATATGCCACTTATTGGTATTTGATACGTTGGTATTTTCCAAGAGGTCTGCAGTGCATGTGTGGTCTGCTTCAAGATCTTGCAAGAACTGTTGCTTGCATACAGGTTTATGGTTACGTTGCTTAGCTGGACATTGCTTTCCCTCCGTTCTTGTAGACTGGGACCTACTTTCAGCCTGCTGGCTTGGCGCCTTGGTCAAAGGGTGCTTCTTTCGGGAGCTTGGAACCACGTACACACTGTACTGCATGGTCACGCAGTACTGCATGGTCACGCAGTACTGCATGGTCACGCAGTACTGCATGGTCACGCAGTACTGCATGGTCACGCAGTACTGCATGGTCACGCAGTACTGCATGGTCACGCAGTACTGCATGGTCACGCAGTACTGCGTGGTTTCTCTTTATAAATGACGTAGTGCGGCGAAGTGTTCTCGCCTCTGTTGGAGAAGAAAACTGGATATTACGAATGTGGGAACATCGTTTGATAATTGAAATGGGCGATGGCATTCTTTTTGGGCGCGGCTCCGAGTCTTTGTCGTTCATCTTTCATTTTGTGAATAACCAAAGCTTCTTGTTATTTGACTCCCCTCTATTGCACAGCCAGAGCGGGTTGAGTATATATATATATATATATATATATATATATATATATATATATATATATATATATATATATATAAGAGAACTGAGATTACGCTGGTATGGACACATGCGATAATGGAAGAAACAACGAAGTGAGAGCAGTTGTTGACATGAGTGCCAGGAAAAAGATCAAGGGGAGACCAAGAGGGAGATGGATGGATTGTGTCCGAAGGGATATGCAGGCACTGCGGATCACCCCAGAGGATGCCCAGGACAAAACATTCTGGAAATCAAGAATTCGGCGCTGACCAGGCAGGGAATATATTAATAATATATATATATGTGTGTGTTTGATATATATATATATATATATATATATATATATATATATATATATATATATATATATATATATATATCCAATGCACACATTTTACTGTCCTGCTCCAAAGCCAGCTTTTGCTTAACATGGCAACTACATGGCTTTCTGTTTCGAAAATATCCGTCCTTTGTCTTGTCTAAGTGTGCATCGTTAGTCTACGTTTTGATTTATTGCAACAACAACTATTGCTTATGCAAAGGATGGTACTATTTTTAATTAAAGCGATTATTTGAAATGTTTTTAAGTATGAAGAAAAGCAAGAGGTCGAGAAAAAGATACACATGTTTAAAATGTACAAGTCAGGAACATTAATTTACTCAAAATAATGCCATTGTTATATGCAATGATGAGATGCGATGGAATCGAAAACATGACACCTCGTGAATAGTTGCCGTAATGTTAGTGGTCACAAAGGCATCAAGGCCAGATTTCGACGATGCATAATCTTGACGAGGTGGCTGCCTGCTGTCACGGGTATGCGCGTGCGTACGTGCGACCGGAAGTAGCTGCGCTGGTAAGCACATCAGCGCACAGCATGTCATACTAAAGATTCGTTAATGGTCAGTCGGACGCTGTTAGGTGGCCGAGGCGTTCGTCCGCCCGCCACAGCTAATCTCTGCCGACCGAGAGAAGTCTACCACAGCGCCACAATGGCGGGCGGTGGACAGCCTCGTTATGGCACTTTAGAGTTGCACGTCGTTATGGCGTCCGCCAGATCGATATTTGTCGTCCACCTGTGTTTTGCGGGTCCGCTAAGGTGGCGAAGGACCCATCATATTGCACATGATGGTCATTCCAATCGACATGCAGGCCAAGCAGCGTGGAACGACATCAAAGCATTCTGTCAGACATTGGCAGCATGACTCGGCAAATTGCGTGGCGTCTGAATTCTGCAACTGGCGCGGTTGCGTTCATTTCACTGACATTTTGTTTAGTAATATGCGTTAGGCATGTGTCTGTGATATTACGTTTCCGTGGGTTCGGAATGTTCAGAACATTACACATGTTATACAGTTAAAGAACTACAAAAGCGGTTTTAACGGGTGTGTAAACTGGCGGCCATCTTTATTCTGTTTGATTTTGCTTGCATTTATGAATAATGAAACAACCTATATTGTGACACTGAATCTGCTTCATACGACACCCAATACGTAGAACATTGTTTCACAATTTGTGTACAGCACAACTATCTTGTCATTCAATATGGCCGCCATCTCTCTAACCGTATTTGCCTGTTTATCTCCCTCTCAATCGGCTACAATCTACCCTCCCCCTCCCCCACTCCACCCCTCTCGCTCTTTCCCCTTCCATCCCTATCTCTATCCTGCTCTCCATTTCCCTATATCTCTCAATCCACCATACTTCTTCTCCACATCCCATTTTCTTTCCCATCCCTCCACCTCTTTCCCTCTCCTCCATCTCCCACTAACTGTTCCCAATGCACCCTTATCTATACATCACGGAGGTAATCAAACCATCACTCGTCCGTTTATCTCTGCGACTTGATCCACATATCGAGATGTCTGTCGAATATCTTATCATCTGACATGCACGGTGCTAAGGTGTGTAATTTCAGCGTCGTAAACTCTGCCCGGGCCACTGCTTGCACGTGGACACGATTTGCTCCTCACAAATGTATACGTTCAGTCCACTGTCTTTGCAGGGACTTTGAATAGAGTCATGGTGACCATTTCCCGACGCTCGTGGCTAAGTTGACATTGACCCATCAATCACAATCAGGAAATAAAATTTCTTGACCTCCGGACCTCAGGGTTAATCGGCCGTGCTCAGTGCATGCCCACTCGTACCCTGGGCAGTACACCGACCAATACATTCGTAGAGCTTCGGGGTATACGTCGAGATATTCCACAATTGTGCTAAAGCGCCAAAATGGATGGTGAGCTACTTATGAATCGAAATTGCATACCGAGCAATGGCTTTCAAGATTCGTTTACTGACAACAGTTGACATAATCCTACTGCTAAGCACAGACTACCGATTTTAAGCACACACCTATCGACTAGTCGGCGTAAATTCAGTCGGCCGATTGCAGTCGGTAGGTGTGTGCTGAAATTTAGGTTGCCACGCTCGCTTCTTCCAGATTCAACACTTAAAACGTATTCTTCGTTCATAAAACCATTGCGTACAAACAGAACGGCGCATGTGGTCATGTGGTGTGTGGTGTCCAGTTAAGTTTAGTGTCCAGCACTGTTGACAAAACACGTTGGCAATACCAAAAGGAAAACTGCTGGAAATAATAGTTTGCTTAAAACCATAATTTAAAACAAAACTGACAGGGCGAACAAAAGTATTTCTTGTGAAGGTTTGTCATTGCTAACGGCAGTTCTAAATGTCTTCCGGGGTGAGTTTCTGAAAAGCTGAGGTAGAAAGAAGATTATTAGAATCATAAATGTGTTGAATGGCGTTTCGTTTAGCGCCGTAGTTTATAATGTACACAAATGTATACACAGGCTCGTTGTGTGTACATCTAGTACTGAAATTCCGCGAGAGAGCAAATATCACCATATCCTCCACCATCGAAGTCAATTTTTTTATTTGAATCTTGAATTCAAAACAACAGAATGGATGTTAGTTACGAAACAGGACACTCACAAGGAAGATACTGAGGCACTCAGAGAGTGGGCCAAAACACAGATGATGCAGAAGAAGACAAATAGCCTCTGGAAGGTGTTTTAAGTGAGGTTCAAATATAGTTGGAATTTAAACGAGGTAGAGAATTGACATCAGATAGACTCGGAGGGTCTTTGCCCTCTCTAGTGTTCACAGGATGACGACAGCGACGGTGACGACGATGGTAGTTAAAGTCCACGTGACTGGTACTTAGTTAAATGATGTATAGAGGCTTTCCTGTTGTAATTTGTTGGTTATGTGGTGTGTGTGTGTGTGTGTGTGTGTGTGTGTGTGTGTGTGTGTGTGTGTGTGTGTGTGTGTGTGTGTGTGTGTGTGTGTGTGTGTGTGTGTGTGTGTGTGTGTGTGTGTGTGGTGTGTGTGTGTGTGTGTGTGTGTGTGTTGTGTTGTGTGTGTGTGTGCGTGCGTGCGTGGTGGTGTGTGTGTGTGTGTGTGTTAGTGTGTGTGGTGTGGTGTGTGTTGTGTGTGTGTGTGTGTGTGTGTGTGTGTGTGTGTGTGTGTGTGTGTGTGTGTGTGTGTGTGTGTGTGTGTGTGTGTGTGTGGTGTGTGTGTGTGTGTGTGTGTGGTGTGGTGTGTGTGTGTGTGTGTGGTGTGGTGTGGTGTGGTGTGTGTGTGTGTGTGTGTGTGTGTGTGTGTGTGTGTGTGTGTGTGTGTGTGTGGTGTGGTGTGGTTTGTATGTGAATGCGTGCGTGCATGCGTGAGTATGTGTGTATGCATGCATGTGTGTGTATACCCCGCGCGGGGGCGTGTATGTGTGTGATATGTATGGTATGTGTTTGTGTGTGTACTTATGTGTGTGCGCGCGTATGTGTGCGTGTGCAGTTGTGTTTACGTGGTTGTGTATGTGTGCATGCTTATGGATACGTGTGCGTGCATGTTATGTGCGTCTATATAAGTGTGTATGCCGTCGTGTATGCGTGCGTACATTGCGTGCGTGCATGTGTGTGTGAGGGCATACATGTTTGTGATCGGAAGCGCGTGCGTACATAATCTGCTCCTTATGTGCGAAACTAATACATCTATAAACCTATTCCGTATCGGCCCCTATATCGTTGATCGAATCCAACATTTTAGGATGTCTTATAACGAAACTCCATTAATACGTACTTGCAAATACACAACATGACTAGTGCACAGACCAGTGTGTGTATAATTAGTATCCCAGTCGCGTGTGTTCTTCGACGCGTTTCGAGAACTAAATCAACAACGGAAACCACAAACGTGCCAAACTTAGCGCCACGTCAGGGAGTGTGCAAAGGCAATTTGCTGCAACAATGATGACATTTGATTCGAGTAGGAGCTGATTTCCTGTGATCGATCTACGTTCCTATGATGCCGCGTGTGTTTCGATAGCCCAGTCCTTATGGGAGTAGCATAGACGTCATTTCACCTGCCGTATCGTGTGACTAATAGTTGATCAAAGCCTGTCGCTAATGTCTCATGTTACCAAACTTTTCGCCTAATTTGCAATGGTTTTCATTCCCTAAAATATTACCAGCCTTCGCATTGGCCGGATAATGTGATTCAGAATCTCGACCGAATTCGGTCGACCGAATTACTAGTGTGATCGTTTATGGGAATATTTCATAAAACGATGTAAAACATTTGTACAAAACTGGTGTGGACTTTTGTTCGGATGTTACCTGGTGCGTCCGTAGTCGAATGCAATTTGGAGATGGACGCACTGTGCATCAAATCATCTGTTTTATAGACATGCATAAACTTGTTTTGTTCGAATCCGTATTTGTTTAAGTGAAATGTTATATAAATCAGCGTTCCTGTCATTAAATGATACACTTGTGTGAAACATATAAGAACATTATATATTTATCTCCACGTTTCCAGTTTAAGCGAATACGTAGGTATTAAACCCTCGTATTACCTACCTGAATATTAAACCTACTGAACAATTTCCATTTTTTAATCTGATGTTTTAAATGGATAAAGAAGTCTTTTGAGTATTCGCTTTTGCACGTGTATAGTGCTGTAATACGCTTCTAAAAGGGTATAATTGCCAGATTTATGGCGCAGAAAATGTTGTCAGATTATTATTATTAAAAGCAAATATGTATTTATCATCAAGATTCTACCTGAAGCGGATACATTTCAGACAAAAACAAATTCGTCAAAAACAACCCTGTTTGTGTCAGTCCTAGTCGTATTTGAATGGTGTGGACTCAGCCCTAGTTGGCCGTCCCATCGAGCCAGCATAGGTCGTATCTCCGTCTCCCTCGTCCCACTCTGCCGTGCCAGCCACAGAAGCTCTTCAAGCTGCTCCCCGTCGTAACAACTATCTCCCGTGTTGATATCCACCCATCGTGGCTGTGTCCCTTCCCGGCTACATCCCTCGCTACGTCCCCACCCGTAGCTGGTCTATCGTGTCTTATCGTATCCATGTCCGGTGTCCATATCAGCGTCTGTCTCTCTCGGTCCGTCTTTGAGTCACTCCTCAGACCGTTGTTTGTTTCCTCAGTCCACTTCGTATACCAGTCTCCCCAGTCTGCCTCTTAAGCCCGTCGCCCCAGTCCGGCTACTTCTCTTGAGTCCACTCCTCAGTTCGTCTCTTGAGTCCACCTCCCCAGTCCGTCTCTCGAGTCCATTTCCTCAGTCCGTCTCTTGAGTCCACCTCCTCAGTCCGTCTCTTGAGTCCACCTCCTCAGTCCGTCTCTTGAGTCCACCTCCTCAGTCCGTCTCT
>JAODUO010000633.1:250000-262500 GCA_025642075.2 Ridgeia piscesae
CGGACGACGGACGACGGACGGACGGACGGACGGACGGACGGACGGACGGACGGACGGACGGACGGACGGACGGACGGACGGACGGACGGACGGACGGACGGACGGACGGACGGACGGACGGACGGACGGACGGACGGACGGACGGACGGACGGACGGACGGACGGACGGACGGAAAGGCGGACGAACAAGCGAGGAACAAACGGAGAAACAGAGAGGGTCATATCCACTATTTTCTCTGATTACACAACAGATTTGAAGCGAGGAAAACGTGAAAGATGATGCAGAATAATTAATTTCTCCACGCCACTAAAGGAAGACATTAGCAATATTTAAACAGCAGTATGTTCGGGCGGGTAGTTCATTGTGTCTGGCTCAGTAGAAGGGCATACATAAAACTGTTGTAAGCACAAACATGACTGGTTACTTTTATAGGTTCAGCGTGGTAAAAACAATCTTTTTTCACTATACACATAGCTACTCGGCGTTGGACTGGAAGCTCAATCCTCCAGCCGTCGGCGCCGAATTAATTTAGGTGTCGACTTTCCATTACGCTGACGGGTGTAACCACCAAAGCTCGCGTTTGACTGGATTCTTTTTGCAAATTGGTACGGACTGCCAGATGTGGGCTCCGTAATGTACGAAAAAGTAAGTAGAAGATTAGTTTTTCTAGGTATCCACACCTTGCGATTGGGTACACTTAGTCTAACTCCTTCCATTGACATATCAACGTAATCAAACACCAGCTGGACATATATGTGAAGCATTCAGACAATCAGCAATTAATGCGCGAAGACTACATAAATATCCATCGCTGGCTATAGTCAGGTACTCATTCTTATAGCTGACTAAACTAAAGCAACGCAGAATGAACGAATTTGGTTAATTAAGATTCGGAACGGCAGGAGATTATTTGAGCCCGGGTTCTCTCAATTGGGTCATGTATGGTCTACGCTGCCCTGTCACGCTCAATTTTAACTCGCCCTATAAACACCAATAAACCCCCCATAAACATCAATGGTTATGTATGAGGTAGGATCTACTGATAAGAGGTATCCCTCATACCGAAAAGATAGTAGCAGTTTGAATGCGCCGTTTACCTCCATTATGCCAATACTAGCTCACGGTATCACGCAACCACGCTGGGTCCACGTGGCCTGTTCGCTACAGGTCAGCCTGAGATTCAGCGGTGGTCGATAGACTCGATACCCGTGGCTCGTACGCGGCGAGGCCTTTAAGCACGCGGCGCAAATGGGACACGCGAGCCAGCTAATTGTTCATATTCCTTAATTGCACTTAGCTATATACGAGGTCACTTCACAGAAGCGACGGTGTCGTGCAGATGTCATTAGCGCCTTACATTGTACGGGCGTTTGTTCTCGGAAACGTCGTACATACGGAATTAGGCATGTCCGCTTTCAGGTGAATTGACAAGGTCGGCCACGCCTTTTCCGTGTTAATCGGCAGACATATAGCCCACATTCCACGTAACGTGTAGCATACACATGCTTTATAGAACTATGTTTTGTCTTATCTCTACGTATAGACAGCTGTGTTGCGTTTGACCATCCTTGGGCGCCAGGGGTCGCTGCGGCTGATTACGTCAATGCCATCTCTTTTCTACCCCTGACACATCCCTGTCAAAACCTCCTCATTTAACGAAAGATAATGGTGATGGTGAATGATGAGACGAAAAAGAAGGAGAAAAAGAAGACAATATTGCACTGACACGAATGCACGCATGCGCAATACAGCGCACATTAGTCATGAGGTGCGCGCGCACTCGCCGTATCGACATCCGATCTCCATCTCGAAAACAACAGGATAGATTAAAAACCCACTTTCTCAAATGGCTGCATTCTGAATCATCGCCGTTTTATCTGACGTGACAGGGTATGGCTTACACGGTGTTGGTGTACGTGTTTTAGGAGTCCAGGTTTTTCCAGCTGTGGACGGGCGACACGCGTCATTGTCCGGGTGAGGTGTAGATCGATGCAGGGTCTCGGGTGACAGTGGGTTGATGGCCTATAGATGTCATGTTTGTCGTGTCACGTTTGGGTCGCACCCCACAGGGGGTACTTGTGCGCGAAATTTATAGGAACGATACCCCGAGGGCTTAAACCCGAACGCCCCTATATAATACGACTTGACTAGCGTTGTCGCCGAGGAAACAACAGCCGTGTATATGAGTTGCTAAAATTGGTCGTTTTATTGTTAATGGTGGGCGGATGGACGGGCGCATCGGTGGGTGGGTGGATGAGTAAGTGAGTGGGCGGGTTAGCGAGTAACTGTTTGGGTGAGTGAGTGAGTGAGTGAGTGAGTGAGTGGGTGAGTTGCTGAATGGGCGAGAGGGAGGTGAGTGGGTAGAGGTGAGTAGAGTGAGGGTGAGTGGTGAGGTGAGGGAGGGAGGGAGGAGGTGGGGGAGTGGGGTGGGAGGGAGGGAGGGAGGGAGGGAGGTGAGGGGGAGGTGAGTGAGGTGGTGGAGTGAGTGGAGTGAGTGAGTGAGTGGAGTGGATGGGAGGGGAGGGAGAGAGGAGGGGAGGGAGGGAGGGAGGAGGGAGGGAGGGAGAGGAGGGAGGGAGGGAGGGAGGGAGGGAGGAGGAGGGAGGGAGGGAGGGAGGGAGGGAGGGAGGGAGGAGGGCAGGCGAGCGAGCGAGCGAGCGAGCGCGAGCGAGCGAGACAGACAGACAGACAGACAGACAGACAGACAGACAGACAGACAGACAGACAGACAGACAGACAGACAGACAGACAGACAGACAGACAGACAGACAGACAGACAGACAGAACAGACAGACAGACAGAACAGACAGACAGACAGACAGACAGACAGACAGACAGACAGACAGACAGACAGACAGACAGACAGACAGACAGAGTGAATGAATGAAAGGGTGAATGACAGAGGGAATGAGTGAGTGGGTGAGTAAGTAATTGGTTGATTGTATGATTTCAATCATACAATCAACCAATATGATACGATGACTGAATGGTTTAGTGAATGGACGAGAGAGTGAGTGAATAAATGAACGAACGAATTGACATTTAGTTCAAAGTAGACTCTAACCGACAGAATTGATGACTGAGTGAGTGAGCGAGCGAGATGCGTGCGTGCGTGCGTGCGTGAACGATTGCGTGAATGGGTGGGTGGGTGAGTGAGTGAGTGAGTGAGTGAGTGAGTGAGTGAGTGAGTGAGTGAGTGAGTGAGTGAGTGAGTGAGTGAGTGAGTGAGTCAGTGAGTGAGTCGAGTGATGAGTGAGTGAGTGAGTGAGTGAGTCAGTGAGTCACACAAAATGAACGCGAGTCACTCAAAATGAGCACGACAACTCACAGAGAGGAAAACGAGTGCTAGTAGAGTAGTCAGTCAGTCAGTCAGTCAGTCAGTCAGTCAGTCAGTCGTCAGTCGTCGTGACGAGTCAGTCATGGTCGTGAGTCGGTGGTCAGTCAGTCAGTCAGTGAGTGAGTCAGTCAGTCAGTCAGTCAGTCAGTCAGTCAGTCAGTCAGTCAGTCAGTCAGTCAGTCAGTCAGTGAGTCAGTCAGTCAGTCAGTCAGTCAGTCAGTCAGTCAGTCAGTCACACAAAATGAACGCGGGTCACTCAAAATGAGCACGACAACTCACAGAGAGGAAAACGAGTGCTAGTAAATTACATGGACATAGAATAACGTGATCGTGTTACTGGTGTATAATTTCGTCGCCTATAAACAAAGGGGCGCCCTTTCAGACACAGGCCTCGTCCACAGCCCTACAGCCCCAGTCTCGTCTGCCCACACCACCCGTACTTGCAGTGGCGCTAAAAAGCAGACGACAACACAATGAGACGGTAATTTAATTGGACGTAAACTCTACAACAATGGCAATACAGGCCTCAATATACATAACTAACTTCAAACATGATATTTATGATTAAATATTGTGTAAATGCCATCAGTGAAGCTAAATATCTTTACAAAACAGAAAATTATTAATTGTCTTTCGTGCACCAAACGACACCAGCATACACCGACACAGAAAATGTCACCAGGCCGGCGAATCCGGGAAGGAATGAGTGATTTAGAAGGATTGCCAGTAATCTGTAAATTACATGTGATTGGGTAGTTTGCTTTACAGTTATGCCGGATATGAGAGGCGTTGAACTGCGATCTGTTAGTTCAAATGTCGACGCTTGTTTATTTTACTTACTCTGTAGTAAATGTAGTAAATTATGTAACATAATGATCGACAACTCATACGCTTTACTGATATGACGCTACAGGCGGGTATCGCTTTCAGCCACTCCTAGATAACACGATAAGATCCCGCAGCTACAGGCACTGTGTGATCCGGTTACTTATATTCGAGTAACGGTATGATACCTTTAATGACTTGCCTACTTTTTTGCATAGACCGTATCATCTAGGTTGCTGCGTTTATCTGTGCGAAGTTTGGACGTGTGTCACTATATGTTCACTTCATTAGATATTACATCGATAACACAAGTTTATCTTCCAGTTAGTGGGCTGGCCTATAATATATTACGTAGTTTTATTTACATGTTTTGTTCCCTGTTTTGCTTCATGCCTTGATTTTCTTTTACAAACTATTTATATCTTAATGGGCGCCCATGATTGACCTTTTAACTTCAATAATATATTCATTTGACCTAGCAAAGACTGTACTAATAATACAATCTTCCTTTTGGGGAATTATTTTCTACAGTTTTTGTCATACATCAAGCCGCATAAAATATACACCATCAATTTAAAAAGACACTTAAATCTATACATGCCCACACCGTGTTCTCCCTGATTACCCTTCCCAATTGACTAGGATCTTCTATCTTTTGCAAACTCCATGTGTATCTAATTAATCTTACAACGACAAAAATAAAACAGATTTCGCAACGGCGCATGCAGCGTCATAGCAGTAAAGCAGTTCACAGTCAACACAGACAGCTGCGCCGGG
Organism: Ridgeia piscesae; assembly: GCA_025642075.2. Classification (NCBI taxonomy): domain Eukaryota; kingdom Metazoa; phylum Annelida; class Polychaeta; order Sabellida; family Siboglinidae; genus Ridgeia; species Ridgeia piscesae. The sequence goes on from JAODUO010000633.1 coordinate 254,941, forward strand.
CATGCGGTATGTAGATTATCGCTAGCAACTTTAGGCCGCCGGCTGAATATGATCACCCGGGGGCTCTATACGGCTTGAGTGCTCTAAGGTTAGCCGGAACTACGTCATCGCGGGCATCAACAAACGTCAGCAAACTGTCCCCCCAGTGTCGCCGTCGCCACTTGGCCTGAGACAACATTTACCGTTTCCCTAGGCGGCCATTATAACGTTTCATCCATTTCCAATCAAATTGAATAGCTCTGTTATCGACAATTTCACAGCATATTGTATCTCCACTGATAGACATGCCGTGGAAAATTTGTGAAATTCGCATACTTCTGTATCACATAAACCACTTTTTAACCTGACACCCTTTCATTCCTGCTAGAATCAGACAGTGGCCTATCGTGTTGACTGTGGACAACACATGTCTAAATGAAAAACACCGGCTGTCATCTGTCGCAATTTGATAGCTCTGATGTCACGCTGCGCAAAAAATAATTTCTACTCACTCCACACTACATGTCCTCACGGAAATGCAGACATCCTGCGTAGTGCTATTTCTATGGTCGGGTAATGGCAGACGAACATCTTAATGTGATCACACTTCTGTACACCCTACGTGAGAAGACAGCGGTGAACTGAGGCGTTGTTCGCCGTCTTACAAACAAACTTCAACGGTTTCAGTTGTCGAATCAGTGTGTTCCACTGACGTAACATCCCAGTTAATCAGTTTAGACGTAGACCCCATTCTCCTGCTGATTGCCCTAAACCACGTCCCTCGGTACCAGATGTATCCACTATTGCTAGTCGTATTGGACTACGCCCCCCTACGGCTATCAAACAACTCCCCCGCATGTACAGGTATTCAATGAGTAAATTGATTTACCTGTCCTTGAGGTCGAGCACAGAAATAAAAACTACTCTAGCTCTGAATAATTACTCGCAAAGTCTTATTGGGATGGTTTCGTTCGCCTGTCTTTCTGTAGAGTGAGTCCGGTCCGGTCCGGTCCGGTCCGGTCCGGTACGGTCCGGTCCGGTCCGGTCCGGTCCGGTCCGGTCCGGTCCGGTCCGGTCCGGTCCGGTCCGGTCCGGTCCGGTCCGGTCCGGTCCGGTCCGGTCCGGTCCGGTCCGGTCCGGTCCGGTCCGGTCCGGTCCGGTCGGTCGGTCCGGTCCGGTCCGGTCCGGTCGCGGTCCGGTCCGGTCCGGTCCGGTCCGGTCGTCCGGTCCGGTCCGGTCCGGTCCGGTCCGGGGTCCGGTCCGGTCCGGTCACGGTCCGGTCGGGTCCGGTCCGGTCCGGTCCGGGTCGGGTCGGGTCGGGTCGGGTCGGGTCGGGTCGGGTCGGGTCGGGTCGGGTCGGGTCGGGTCGGGTCGGGTCGGTCGGGTAGGGTAGGGTAGGGTAGGGTAGGGTAGGGTAGGGTAGGGTAGGGTAGGGTAGGGTAGGGTAGGGTAGGGTAGGGTAGGGTAGGGTAGGGTAGCGAAGCGAAGGGAAGGGAAGCGAAGGAAGCGAAGCGAAGCGAAGGGATCGTTTACTTCCTGAGATGCAGCATTGCAGATAGAGGGATCGATAATTAATAAAGTATCTTCCGTATCAATTGCCCCCGTTTCGACACGACAGTCGGGATTAAAATATTCAAAACCTTGATCCCTCGATAGACAGTCTGGCACTCTAACCATACGGCCACAGCGCCCGTTTCAACGGATAACTGCTACATATCGTATTGAACAACATAATTAAAAAAAAAATCTCAATTGCCCATGAGTTGTGTTTTTGTCACAAGGAAACCAGATATGTAGTTATAATGAAAATTAATTATACAGATTACGGATAAAGAACATCAAGTCTAGTTATTGCAGAGTTCAATTAGTCATCTTTTCCAAATCATACATATTTTACGTAAATACGCATGTGATGGTTTCATGAATTAAATTATTCATACTGGCCATTTGAAGTAGATTACACGATTTTGAAATGTTATCGTGAACGCCATGAAGTGTTTTCCACGATTCTTCTAATGCACGTAAACTCGCATCTAGCTGACAGCTGGACGCAGCAATTATACTTATGAACATTCGTGGTACAGCGTAGCAACAAACCGTCAAATAACTTGCACGAACACCCAACCAGTACGACCCCCTAATTCGGGGAGACGTTTTCTACCAAAAAAAATGATACCGATCTTTCCTAGGGTTCTAAATAAACCTCTGAAAAGTTGACGCCTGATAGGCCAAGCGGCTATAATTAGCAGCGTAACAAACACACGTAGGACGCGTAGATGGGCTACGTCTCTCGTGACAGGAACGTACAGGACAAGTTGGGTCTTGGATACGATATTTGTCATGGTAATTCAGAAACATTCCTAAAATGTCCAGCTTAGTTGGCCTATTCTGTATCCATCTTGACCCAGTGCTTCGTGCAGTATCCGTGTCTGATTGCGCTTGCGTCAAATGTTTATATAACGCTTGCTCTACGTCACATAATTACGTAATTAGTCATTGCAGTATTGTATGTTAATTGGTGCACAGGAAGTACACAATCGCAGCTACACATTCAAAATCAAACGCTACAGACAATTTAACGCAGACAATCGAATGAAACGTTTTGGAGTGACATTGTAAGTCTAACATGTTAATTATTAACTCAAACAATTAATGTTACGACGGCCAACTGCGTGAATGCAGACAGCGTTGTGGCGACCGGCAGAGCCCGTGAGTGCTTGCTCACAGTGTGTGACTGTTACCGGGTTTTTCGGTGCAGTTTTATATTGAAACATGAATAATCTCACTGGAAACCGCCCACTCTTCAAGTAGCGGGACATGTATTGCCCCAGGCGGTTCACCCAACCCCACGGCAGACGACAAGGTGGTTTAGTCGTACCAATATTACTTTTCAAGTGTTGTAAGTTTATAGAGACTACAGAGATGTCATGATTAAATCCACACGTATGTTAACATTATTGAACAAAATGGCAAGTTGCAACCTGTACGTAAAATAGATTGCAATACATTTATAGGAATAAACCTAGAAGTATACCTCTGGGCAAAAAAAACCCAGTATGCATTGATTGTGATCGAATTAGACTATTTATGTTTATGGGAAAATAATTGCGCTCTCCGTCCTAGCAATCAAGGAAACTTGATGATGGTAATGACTAATTATGGTAATGCACTTATTATCTAGGCGAAATGACCGCTGGTATTTTGGTGGCGTAGATTAAGGTAGTCGACAGTACGGCACTGACACTGCACTGAACGACCGAAACCTACAATACACAGGGGCAATCAGATAGCGTGACACGATTACACAGAGAAATGATCAGATACCGTGACAAGGTTATGCCGGCAAAATAAAGGAATACATGTTGAAAACATACGCGCACCGTGCTACCTTTTAGCGCCCTGAATCGATTATTTATAATAACAATTGCACGCGCACGAGAACATTGGCCTGCGCGCATGCGTCGCGACTGTTATGGTCACGTGGTCACCTCCAGCGTGGCAGAATGACGTGACTTAATATGCAGTTGGCACATCATTTAAATTGTTGTCATCAGTCATTGTAATGCGTGTGACAAAGTTGGGGTTAACAGGCTGCAACAAATCAAAGTAACGCCCATGATGACAATCGGTGACACTAACTGCGCATAATACAAAAATAACGTCGCTTAGCACGCGCCGTTAATAATAGGTCTACTTTTAATAGCAGGACCTGTCAAATTGATAACATTGCTCAAATAAATATAACTAACACAACACCACAACTGTGGTTACTTCGTGGTGGTCAAATGCTGCATGTTTTCTACCTAAGATAACAGTAACACTGTCAACACTTCAGCCGAATATATTTAAAAAATGTATTGCATTTAATAATTCCGATCAAGGTACGTTCATGTTTAACACGTCGATTCGATTTCTGCATAATTGTAGTTGCTGTTACAACTTAATATCGTCCGAGTCTGTCGTGTTCGCTCATGCTCATTTTGGTAGGCGCCATTTCATAATAATACTGTAATACATGGCTTTGCATTTTACATCGAATAGCTCTTTTACAAACAAACACAAGTAACAGTAGGCCTCTGTCTATTGGCGGTAGAAGAGATGCCTGTTTGGTTTCCGTCTTCAATGTTGAACTATGGAAGCGTGTGCTCCATAGGCCCGGGTCTTGTGATATCGAAGCAGAACTGATGTAGAAAGGTGAAAGAGCCGCTGTTTGTCACAATTGGACTGTTTCTTGTGGCACGTGTGTGTAAGCACGTGCATAACTCTTGATGAACGGGTCATGGACGACTGGTGAAATAAAACACGACAAAACAATGACCGTTGAAATATATTACTACTACAATCTCAATGACAACTGGCGTTTTAGATTGCGTCTCCAATAAACAATGCAATTTTATTACGATGTTGTTACGGAGCGCTAGAGAAGGCCACTACCGTGATTCATTAATTCATCCGCGTCTGTACAATTCCTCGTGTAAAAAAACATTATGTTCTTACTACTTCAAGAACAATAACAATTATCATGCTGGTGCCAAATTGCGTTGTGTGTGTCTAAAATCAAATCCATACATTAAATAATTTTGAACAGTGAGATGTAGCGCTACTCACATATTTGCTACGGCTAATAACAAATCGGCTAAATGCATAATCATAAACAACCTTTTCTAGTACCATGTCTCATCAGGATCAAGGTTGACATGTCTATGAGTTGCAGTATTCAAAATACGTACGTACGTACGCATTTCTTTTATACGGACGTACTGACTGTTTATCGAACACAGCAGCAGCAGCAGCAGCAGCAGCAGCAGCAGCAGCAGCAGCAGCAGGCGAAGGGAGTGGCGGGGCGGCAGGAGAGAGCAGCAGCAGCAGCAGCAGCAGCAGAGCAGCAGAGAGAAAGCAGCAGCAGCAGCAGCAGCAGCAGGGCAGAGAGAGTAGCAGAGAGAGAGAGCAAAGAGTGTAGTTGGTGTTGTTTGGGGAAACCCGCAGCAGAACAGAGATGCAGCAGCAGCAGACAGCAGCGCAGCAGCCGCGCGCGCAGCAGCAGCAGCAGCAGCAGAGCAGAGACAGCAGCAGCAGCAGTGCGAAGAGTTTCGTGCCTTGCGTTGTGGCGGTGGCCGGCGGGTTGCTAAGACGCCAGGTTGCTGTTGTGGTTGTGGGTTTTTGTTGCGCAGCAGCGCAGCGCGCACGTTGGTTTTGCAGCGCGCGTCGTGTGTGAACGCGGGGCAGCAGCTTCGGGCGGCGCAGAACAGCGAGAGAAAAGGGGTTGCTGCTGTTTCCCGTTGTGTTGGAAGAAAGGGAGCAGGCGAAGGGTGTGTGTGTTAAAGGTTGGGTTTTGCTGCTGGCGCGGGCGGGGCAGGGAAAGTTGTTAGGAGAGAGCAGAAAGAAGAGCAGCAGAAGAGACAGAACAGATTGTTTTTTTGTTTTTGTTGTTGCAAAATCGGGTTTTTTGTTTTTTTGTTGTTCTTTGGGTTTTGTTGTTTGTGTTGTTCCCGGGGGCTCTGCAAGTTTTCGCCTTTGCTTTTAAAACCCCCGGCCGGGGAGCACAGAAAAAAGGAAATTTGTTTTTGTTGTTTTAAAACAACATTTTTAAAAAAAAAATTGTTTTTTGTAAATTTTCCCACTTTTAGAAAGAAAGAAACACAAGGGAGAGAAAAAGGGGGGGGGGGGGAAAAGGGGGCCCCGCCGCAGCAGCAGCAGCAGCAGCAGCAGCAGCAGCAGCAGCAGCAGCAGCAGCAGCGGCAGCAGCCACAGGAGAGCACAGCGCAGCAGCAGCAGCAGCAGCAGGCAGCAGCAGCAGCAGCAGCAGCGGGAAACAGCGCAGCAGCAGCAGCAGCAGCAGCAGCAGCAGCAGCAGGGCAGAGCGCGCAGCAGCAGCAGCAGCAGCAGCAGCAGGCAGAGCAGCCGCAGCAGCGCAGCAGCAGCAGGCAGCAGCAGCAGCAGCGCACAGCAGCAGCAGCAGCAGCAGCAGCAGCAGCCGCAGCAGCAGCAGCAGCAGCGGCAGCGCAGCAGCGCGCGCAGCAGCAGCAGCAGCAGCAGCAGCAGCAGCAGCAGCAGCAGCAGCAGCAGCAGCAGCAGCAGAAAACCCGGCGCAGCGCGCTCCAAGGCCACAACACCGGGCGGAAAGGCGAAACAGCAGCAGCACCCAACACAGCAGCAGCAGCAGCAGCACCAGCTGGCAGAGCAGAGCAGCAGCAGCAGCAGCGGGCAGCAAGCAAGCAAGCAAGCAACCCCAAAGCAGAGCAGAGAGAGAGAGAGAGAGAGAGAGAGAGCAGTAGCAGTAGCAGTAGCAGTAGCAGTAGCAGTAGCAGTAGCAGTAGCAGTAGCAGTAGCAGTGATAAATCCATGTTAAAGAGCAAATTCGCGCTTAGTGGCTCGTAAGAACGTTAATGAATCGATGTGACAATAAGAACTCTCACGGACAGCCGCGACAGACTTGGCTCTTGGAACAGTGGGCTACAGCACAGAAGTATCCGGATCGTATGCATAGAAGGAGTGATTTTGTCACGTCCAGCTGGAAGTGATCATGCCACGTATAGAGAAGAAGTGGCTTTATCAATTATCAATAGGTGTAATCCGATGGCTAAAGAAATGGCATTGTCACGTACGCATACGATTCGCTATTCCACGTACGTTCAAGGAAGAAGTTTGATAGCCATAGCCAGGCCATGTGCACAAATGAAAACCCTTTGAAAACCCTTTGCTTGACCCATGTACACTTATAAAAGGTCAAAGGTCGTGTATAAAGAAATACGAAAAATGGCTCTACGCACGTGCACGGTGGTAATGATCAGGCGTCATACGCGTTGAACTCGTCAATACCCACATGTGACTGTCTGAATGAGTGAAACAGCTGCGTCATAGTCATTAACTCGGTTACATGTTTGCAACCTCAGTCATTAGCGTCACGGGTCGTGTAAAACAGTCACAACAGCATTCGTTGTCCGGCCGCCCACGATTTATCTGTCTCCGGCAGCTTGTGACCACGGTGACCGCATCGGTAGTAGCAAATACAACAATACAGCTACAGCTACAGCTACAGCTACAGCTACAGCTACAGCTACAGCTACAGCTACAGCTACAGCTAAGCAGAGCTACAGCTACAGCTGCAGCAGCAGCAGCAGCAGCAGCAACAGCAACAGCAACAGCAACAGCAACAGCAGCAGCAACATCAACATCAACATCAACATCAACAGCAACAGCAACAGCAACAGCAACAGCAACAGCAACAGCAACAGCAACAGCAACAGCAACAGCAACAGCAACAGCAACAGCAACAGCAACAGCAGCAGCAGCAGCAGCAACAGCAACAGCAACAGCAACAGCAACAGCAACAGCAACAGCAACAGCAACAGCAGCAGCAGCAACAGCAACAGCAACAGCAACAGCAACAGCAACAGCAGCAACAACAACACCAGCAGCAGCAACAACAACAACAACAACATCAATGTTCATGATAACAATTAGTGTGTGTGTGTGTGTGTGTGTGTGTGTGTGTGTGTGTGTGTGTGCGTGTGCGTGTGCGTGTGCGTGTGCGTGTGCGTGTGCGTGTGCGTGTGCGTGTGCGTGTGCGGGTGCGTGTGC
>JAODUO010000633.1:267500-316274 GCA_025642075.2 Ridgeia piscesae
CAAAGTATCTATCTGAGACAATGTTGGTGGAATTTCTCCAGGGTCTTCAGATGATATCGATAAGTAACCCACCATCAGCTTAGTATCTTTCCTGAGGATGTGGTTATCGAAGACTCGATTGCGCAGTTTCCTGAAGGGTATGCTGGCACAACATATACGGTGTTGAATTTCTGCCTTCTGCTAGGGTTGTTCCAGATATTTTAATATCAGGAGGTCCTTCAACGTTGCCTGGAGCGGATTGGTATATGATCTTGGTTTTTCTTATGTTGGTGGAGAGTCTTAGACTTTGATATACTTCTGTAAGAAGGTCAAGGCTTGTCTGAAGCTCTTCTGCTGTGTGGACAAGAATGGCGCAGTCATCAGCATACTGAAAGCGAATAACGGTAGTCATTGTCACTTTTGTTTTGGCCTTGAGAAGAGTCAGGTTGAAAAATGTATTGGCAACAGAGATGACTGTAAATAGGTTGACCTTCTTATGGTTTGTTTTGGATTAGCTTCTCCGTCATTACCGTTGTAATCATCATGTTTGTATTTGTAAGAGTTATTTACGATGCACATACACTATTAAAAGTCTACATTTATCTATCTACACTTCCCTTCTATATGAAGCCGTAGTAAGGGTGTTTATACTCTTTAAACGTACCCCTGTTGTTAGAACTGCTTTGTTTCACAACACTAGCATTGCTGATGTCATATCAAAGAGAGTGCAGGTGTCGTGTCGAAGGCACTGCTGATGTCATTTCGTATGTAGCTATTTTTACCTTGCAATGTGGTTGTGATGATTGGAAGGCGGTTAGCGTCAATGGTAACGGAGTTGGCGAGTGGTCGATGGACAGTGGTAGACCTTTGTGACATTTTATCGCATAAAATTAATGTTAAAAAAATTGATAATATATATATATATATCATATATATATATATATATATATATATATATATATATATATATATATATATATATATATATATATATATATATATTGTATATATATATATATGTATATATATATGATATATATATGTATATAATACAACACACATATATATATATATATATATATATATTATATAAAATAATATTTATATATATATATATATATATATATATATATATATATATATATATCACATAGTAACATACATGTGTTTGTGTGCGTGGGCGTGTGCGCGTATGTGCGTATTTGAATGTGTGTATGAGTGTTTATAGTTATGAGTAATCAATTAATGCATATAACATGGAAGAAATGCTATGTAATACTAAGACAATTGTTGTACAACAGAAAAATCTAAAATGAAACCACGCCGCTTGTGTCGTATAACCACAGCTCGGTTGCATCACGTGGCCGTGACCTTTTTGCAAGACGTGTCAGTGCTTTCATGCTAAATTTACATTGTTACATATACACATAATAGCACAATGCCTCATAGTGACGTTAGTCGGTACGATCAACAATGAATATTATATTCATTACATGACTACCGTTTTCAGGTCAATAATAAATCGTGTGTCAGAAATGAAATCGAGACTGCTCGACCGATCCTATTGTCAGTGATAAGAATACTCAGAAAATGTAGCGTTTAGAACAGTCAAGACGTGCTATTACAATTTGACATTTAATGGACAGCAGAAACTCGAAAACGAAACCACGCGAATGTATGACGACCGTGTTATATAACCACGGATCAGTTGAATCACGTTTCCTTTTCCTTTTTTTGGCAACATCGTTTCATTGCTTTCATGTTAAATTTACATATACTAATAATAGTAAATGACCTCACAGTGATGTCAACGACAAACAATGCAGTTTCAACACTCTTGTGACTGTTACTAGGATCTGGCGAACATTATCGATTTGATCTCTGACACACGCTTTATTATTGACGTGAAAAGGTGAACGGTCTATCCTCCTGTGCGAGTGTGGACGTGCGTGTCTGGTGTCTGTGTCATAATGTGTGTGGGCAGTGCGAGTATGTGTGTGTGATGTGTGTGTGTGTGTGTGTGTGTGTGTGTGTGTGTGTGTGTGTGTGTGTGTGTGTGTGTGTGTGTGTGTGTGTGTGTGTGTGTGTGTGTGTGTGTGTGTGTGTGTGTGTGTGTGTGTGTGTGTGTGTGTGTGTGTGTGTGTGTGTGTGTGTGTGTGTGTGTGTGTGTGTGTGTGTGTGTGTGTGTGTGTGTGTGTGTGTGTGTGTGTGTGTGTGTGTGTGTGTGTGTGTGTGTGTGTGTGTGTGTGTGTGTGTGTGTGTGTGTGTGTGTGTGTGTGTGTGTGTGTGTGTGTGTGCGGCGCGCAGCTGCGTGCGTGCTGTGTGTGTAATATATATTATATGTATATTATATATATATGTATATATATATATATATATATATATATATATATATATATATATATTACGCCATGTATAATTGAGGAGTTTAATTAAACTCCATAATTAATAAGTGGCGTACTGCATCATTACACATATAATGTCGGACATATCGATCGATAAATGAAACGGTTACACATGTGAACGCAAATAATCGTGACCTTGAACTTGGACCGAAAATCCCCCAAATTCAAGGATCAGAAGTTTCTCTCGACGGATTTTGGCTGTTAAAGACCTCACCGGTACCAAACACTTACAAACTGAGCATTGCGTCACACTACATTTCCGTACTGAGCTGTGCATCACGCAACACTTCCGTACTGAGCTGTGCATCACGCAACACTTCCGTACTGAGCATTGCGTCACGCAACACTTCCGTACTGAGCAGTGCTCACGCAACACTTCCGTACTGAGCTGTGCATCACGCAACACTTCCGTACTGAGCAGTGCGTCACGCAACACTTCCGTACTGAGCTGTGCACCACGCAACACTTCCGTACTGAGCATTGCATCACGCAACACTTCCGTACTGAGCAGTGCGTCACGCAACACTTCCGTACTGAGCTGTGCACCACGCAACACTTCCGTACTGAGCATTGCATCACGCAACACTTCCGTACTGAGCAGTGCGTCACGCAACACTTCCGTGCTGAGCTGTGCACCACGCAACACTTCCGTGTTGAGCAGTGCGTAACACAATGCTTCCATACTGAGCATTGCATCACGCAACACTTCCGTACTGAGCAGTGCGTCACGCAACACTTCCGTACTGAGCAGTGCGTCACGCAACACTTCCATACTGAGCAGTGCGTCACGCAACACTTCCGTACTGAGCAGTGCGTCACGCAACACTTCCGTACTGAGCAGTGCGTCACGCAACACTTCCGTACTGAGCAGTGCGTCACGCAACACTTCCGTACTGAGCAGTGCGTCACGCAACACTTCCGTACTGAGCAGTGCGTCGCGCAACACTTCCGTACTGAGCAGTGCGTCGCGCAACACTTCCGTACTGAGCAGTGCGTCACGCAACACTTCCGTACTGAGCAGTGCGTCACGCAACACTTCCGTACTGAGCAGTGCGTCACGCAACACTTCCGTACTGAGCAGTGCGTCACGCAACACTTCCGTACTGAGCAGTGCGTCACGCAACACTTCCGTACTGAGCAGTGCGTCACGCAACACTTCCGTACTGAGCATTGCGTCACGCAACACTTCCGTACTGAGCAGTGCGTCACGCAACACTTCCGTACTGAGCAGTGCGTCACGCAACACTTCCGTACTGAGCAGTGCGTCACGCAACACTTCCGTACTGAGCAGTGCGTCACGCAACACTTCCGTACTGAGCAGTGCGTCACGCAACACTTCCGTACTGAGCAGTGCGTCGCGCAACACTTCCGTACTGAGCAGTGCGTCACGCAACACTTCCGTGCTGACCAGGGAGTGCTGGGAAAGACACGCCGTGTGGCCGCCATAACACAGGGATGGGGGATGTGGAGACTGACGCAATCTTCCGGAGAGTTTGTGTCAACACAGGACGGCCATAGGTGGCGGGCGAAAGTAAACAAAATGACGCGAATGTAAATAAACAAATCGTTTATTGCGGCGCTCTCCTGTCGACGATTTTATACCGCAGAACCGCGTGTGGCGGTGTAAGTTCCCAGAGAGTTGGCGTACGCGCGTGTTAATTATCCATCGCTTCGAATATCAACTTTCAAATGGCGCAAACTACGTCATGAAAGTAAAAACAACATGTAAGACGTCAATATAGATTGACGTCACGACACACTGTCGCAGTTTGTTAGTTGGTGACACGAGTATTGTTTACGCTGAACTCATAAACCCGAGAACGTTTCGTGTCGTGTGGGTTTCAAGAGTCAACGTTGTATATATTTACCTCGAATATATTTAAAATAAGCTAATTTGAGGCGTCGTCGTGGCGACACCTGACCGGGTTGGGTCACGCCAGGTATAATTTGTATACGGGTTTGTTTACAAGGGGCTTCCGTAATTCACATTAGCGGCTAAATGCCGGATGACGTCACGGCGTGTTGGACACCGTCTTGGTGGCGCGCAGCGGTGGAGCGTGGGCGGCACTCCGGGTGCACTGCGGGTGCACTGCGAGTGCACGTCCCTGCGTGACTGCATGATTCACTTACTTACTCACTCACTCTCTTCGCAAGTGCTTTGTGACCTCTGTTGACTCGTACAGTGGCGCTGTTTACGTGGCAGCGGTGTTTGTACATGAGAGCAGTGTTAGAACATGTCAGTGTTAGTATATGTCAGTGGTGTTAGAACATGACAGTGGTGTTAGTACATGACAGTGGTGTTAGAACATGACAGTGGTGTTAGTACATGACAGTGGTGTTAGAACATCGTGGTGGTTGCGTCACGAAAACTTCCGTACTGAGAAGTGCGTCGCAACACTTCCTACTGAGCAGTGCGTCACGCAACACTTCCGTACTGAGCAGTGCGTCACGCAACACTTCCGTACTGAGCAGTGCGTCACGCAACACTTCCGTACTGAGCAGTGCGTCGCGCAAACTTCCGTACTGAGCAGTGCGTCACGCAACACTTCCGTACTGAGCAGTGCGTCACGCAACACTTCCGTACTGAGCAGTGCGTCACGCAACACTTCCGTACTGAGCAGTGCGTCACGCAACACTTCCATACTGAGCAGTGCGTCACGCAACACTTCCGTACTGAGCAGTGCGTCGCGCAAAACTTCCGTACTGAGCAGTGCGTCACGCAACACTTCCGTACTGAGCAGTGCGTCGCGCAAAACTTCCGTACTGAGCAGTGCGTCACGCAACACTTCCGTACTGAGCAGTGCGTCACGCAACACTTCCATACTGAGCAGTGCGTCACGCAACACTTCCGTACTGAGCAGTGCGTCACGCAACACTTCCGTACTGAGCAGTGCGTCACGCAACACTTCCGTACTGAGCAGTGCGTCACGCAACACTTCCGTACTGAGCATTGCGTCACGCAACACTTCCGTGCTGAGCAGTGCGTCACGCAACACTTCCGTGCTGACCAGGGAGTGCTGGGAAAGACACGCCGTGTGGCCGCCATAACACAGGGATGGGGGATGTGGAGACTGACGCAATCTTCCGGAGAGTTTGTGTCAACACAGGACGGCCATAGGTGGCGGGCGAAAGTAAACAAAATGACGCGAATGTAAATAAACAAATCATTTATTGCGGCGCTCTCCTATCGACGATTTTATACCGCAGAACCGCGTGTGGCGGTGTAAGTTCCCAGAGAGTTGGCGTACGCGCGTGTTAATTATCCATCGCTTCGAATATCAACTTTCAAATGGCGCAAACTACGTCATGAAAGTAAAAACAACATGTAAGACGTCAATATAGATTGACGTCACGACACACTGTCGCAGTTTGTTAGTTGGTGACACGAGTATTGTTTACGCTGAACTCATAAACCCGAGAACGTTTCGTGTCGTGTGGGTTTCAAGAGTCAACGTTGTATATATTTACCTCGAATATATTTAAAATAAGCTAATTTGAGGCGTCGTCGTGGCGACACCTGACCGGGTTGGGTCACGCCAGGTATAATTTGTATACGGGTTTGTTTACAAGGGGCTTCCGTAATTCACATTAGCGGCTAAATGCCGGATGACGTCACGGCGTGTTGGACACCGTCTTGGTGGCGCGCAGCGGTGGAGCGTGGGCGGCACTCCGGGTGCACTGCGGGTGCACTGCGAGTGCACGTCCCTGCGTGACTGCATGATTCACTTACTTACTCACTCACTCTCTTCGCAAGTGCTTTGTGACCTCTGTTGACTCGTACAGTGGCGCTGTTTACGTGGCAGCGGTGTTTGTACATGAGAGCAGTGTTAGAACATGTCAGTGTTAGTATATGTCAGTGGTGTTAGAACATGACAGTGGTGTTAGTACATGACAGTGGTGTTAGTATATGACAGTGGTGTTAGAACATGACAGTGGTGTTAGTACATGACAGTGGTGTTAGAACATGACAGTGGTGTTAGTACATGACAGTGGTGTTAGTACATGACAGTGGTGTTAGTACATGACAGTGGTGTTAGTACATGACAGTGGTGTTAGTATATGTCAGTGGTGTTAGAACATGACAGTGGTGTTAGTATATGACAGTGGTGTTAGTACATGACAGTGGTGTTAGTACATGACAGTGGTGTTAGAACATGACAGTGGTGTTAGTACATGACAGTGGTGTTAGTACATGACAATGGTGTTAGAACATGTCACTGATGTTAGTACATGACAGTGGTGTTAATACATGACAATGGTGTTAATACACGACAGTGGTGTTAGTATATGACAGTGGTGTTAGTATATGACAGTGGTGTTAGTACATGACAATGGTGTTAGATACATGACAGTGGTGTTAGTACATGACAGTGGTGTTAGTACATGACAGTGGTGTTAGAAATGACAGTGGTGTTAGTACATGACAGTGGTGTTAGTACATGACAGTGGTGTTAGTACATGACAGTGGTGTTAGTATATGACAGTGGTGTTAGTATATGACAGTGGTGTTAGTGCATGACGGTGGTGTTAGTACACGATAGCGGTGTTAGTACATGAGCTACGGGCGTCGATCGGTGGGGGACGAGGGGGACATCACCCCTTGGATTGCAGCTTGGTCGCCCTGGTGGATACTTATATCGCCTACGGCGGAACCAGTAGATTCCTGCACATTGTATAATTTGATCCTATTTGAATGATAAAAAATTTCTTTACGAAAAGATGGGATTGGGAAGTCCTACACAGGCACCCCTGTAACCTCTGCATCTTGTCACATTATGAATCAGGCCAAATGTTCACCGATTGGGGCGGGCCATGGCCCCTATTCAAATATTTGTAGCCAACAGCTATTTTAATAGCATAACTAAAGGCCTTTTTTAATATTGAATTAGCACCAGACCAACAATAAATTATGTTTTATATTTATTTAAAACATTTGTATATATATATATATGTATATATATATATATATATATATATATATATATATATATGTATATATATATTATTAATATATATGTATAATACTTTATATAGTATATGTATATTATATATATATATATATATATATATATATATATATATATATATATACATACATGATACATACATACATACATGGTTCCACGACTTTTAAAACCGGATCGACGCCCCTGTATACGAGTGATGGTAGTACACAACAGTGGCATTTGTTCGTAATATAACAGTGGTGTTGGTACATGACGGCTGTGTTGGTAACTTACTTGGTATACGGCGATGATGTCCGTACATGTACGTGACAGTGGTGTTGGTACACGACGGCTGTGTTGGTAACTTACTTGGTATACGGCGATGATGTCCGTACATGTACGTGACAGTGGTGTTGGTACATGACGGCTGTGTTGGTAACTTACTTGGTATACGGCGATGATGTCCGTACATGTACGTGACAGTGGTGTTGGTACATGACGGCTGTGTTGGTAACTTACTTGGTATACGACGATGATGTCCGTACATGTACGTGACAGTGGTGTTGGTACATGACGGCTGTGTTGGTAACTTACTTGGTATACGACGATGATGTCCGTACATGTACGTGACAGTGGTGTTGGTACATGACGGCTGTGTTGGTAACTTACTTGGTATACGGCGATGATGTCCGTACATGTACGTGACAGTGGTGTTGGTACATGACGGCTGTGTTGGTAACTTACTTGGTATACGGCGATGATGTCCGTACATGTACGTGACAGTGGTGTTGGTACATGACGGCTGTGTTGGTAACTTACTTGGTATACGGCGATGATGTCCGTACATGTACGTGACAGTGGTGTTGGTACATGACGGCTGTGTTGGTAACTTACTTGGTATACGGCGATGATGTCCGTACATGTACGTGACAGTGGTGTTGGTACATGACGGCTGTGTTGGTAACTTACTTGGTATACGGCGATGATGTCCGTACATGTACGTGACAGTGGTGTTGGTACATGACGGCTGTGTTGGTAACTTACTTGGTATACGGCGATGATGTCCGTACATGTACGTGACAGTGGTGTTGGTACAAGACGGCTGTGTTGGTAACTTACTTGGTATACGGCGATGATGTCCGTACATGTACGTGACAGTGGTGTTGGTACACGACGGCTGTGTTGGTAACTTACTTGGTATACGGCGATGATGTCCGTACATGTACGTGACAGTGGTGTTGGTACACGATAAGTGTCGATACACGACGATGGTGGTAGTATAAGGTAGTGATTTGGCACGTGGTTGGTGGTTCTGTACTCGGTACACGACAGTTGTGACTGTTCATGACAGAGGTGTTGATTCGTGACGGTGGTATTACGTATGCGTATCTTGTGAAATTGGAACGTTTTACCGTGACTATAATTATCTACTGGTGTATAGCCTACTTGTGGGTAGACACACATCTACACCAAGTGACATGTTCAGCTCTGACGTCATAGATATTTTAAAAACCACGTGGTTGTTTGCATGAAGGATAGAAAGCCGCGGGTTTATACACACAAGTACGAGCTGTTGCTGTCAAAGGTTTGTTTCCAAAATCTAATTGGCGTAGGACAATTGATACGAATGTCGTCAATTTGTTTGGTTGGAACCGCATGAAACCGTCGCATGCCGACTGTGTCAACGAAAGTGTGTGGTGCGTGAAGTACTTGTGTATGCGTGTGTACTGTGCGACTATTGTATGTGTGAATATATGGGAAACGTATGTGTGCGTGAGTACTTATGTACGCGTGTGTATGTATGGGACTGTCGTATATGCGTGTCTATATGGGTGACGTGTATGCGTGCGTGCGTGCGTGCGATTCGATGACCCCGCCGACTACAGAGTAGCATACAAACACCACAACTCACAAGGCCTACTTGAAATAAATTTTATTCTCCGACTCTCGGGAGAAGATGAACAATAATATAATAGAGACTGTATATACACATTTCGAGATAGAATTATTATCGTCTCTACGTCTGTGAGCACCGAGCCGACACCAGGTGGCCCCACCGCGGACTGCCGACAGGCGGCGCTGTTCTCTATCCCTCGCGTCTGCGTGAGTGACTCTAGTGAGTTTCAGGGGGATCATTCCAAAACGCCAACACCCCGTAAAATGGTCGGTACACAGGACCGGCGTTAGTAGTATAGTGGTAACGTTTTTGCAAGCCGTCAAGTGCCACGTACAACATACTGCTTTTTTTTATACATTTTTCGATACTTTCCGGCCTCGGATTTCTCGTGGACGGGGCAGCTAGAACACGCCAGCCTGGATTATCCGTGATTTGTTTTGTCGGAGGAGTGTCGGCATTTCGGAATGTCCCCCCTAGTAGGTGCAATCAGGAACATGCTGGCGACGCAGCTACAAGTCAATGCGCAGGCGCAGCGCCCGGCGCGCGCCTAGTGGCAGAAGAAGCAAATAATTTACAGCGATAAAATATGATACATACAACATACATCTAAAACCGGCGCTGAAAGCGGACGGGTCGCGCCGCTACGCATCGTATCGCACCGGACCGAACCGGACCAATCAAAATGACGAGTCGACGAACTAGCACCAGGTGTCGCTGCCACGTCGCGCCGATCACGTGTCAACTGAGTCACGTGTCGATGGGACATCGAACGTGTCTGTCGTCGCACGCAGCGGTAGATTGGCACAGTTTGAGTGCCTTTCCGGTAAAAATGACGCCGCTGTGCTATGACAATACACGGACATCCCTGTCGACAGTAGACGGTGATTGACCGTCGCTAAAACTATACACTAACATCTAGAGACCATTGTACATAATATTTAACAACTATTATATCACAACCTGAGTGCTATGTGCTATAGCGATCGGGTCGACGCCGTCTGCAGACGGCGTCGACCGGCGATCAATGTTGCCGCTTCGATGCGAGTGTGACGCCCCGGCATGCACAACGCCGTCATTTGGGCGACAGTGACGCCGGCACGACACAGCGGGGTAGATATCGGTGGGGCGCGGCCGACTGTCGCAACACGTACAGTCGGCCACTGTTGGCACAACCAAAGGCTGTCCCTTTTTGAGCAGTGGATCGGCACCATGCCACAGAAGTCGTCGAGGCACATGAAGTGTCTGAGCACCAAGGGACAGAGCCCACAAAGAACTGACACACGACACCCGGGGACCGCTTCACTAAGATCACGAGTTCGTCAGAAAATCCATCGTTAATCACGATTTATCGTTAAATTTAAGTAGCTTGTGTTTTTTTTATCAAGGACACTATTTTCGTGACACACCGCGCCTGAAGTGTTCCGGTGGCGCTGATATAAGTATATAAATCACTGAGGCACGATGTCAATTTAAAAGAATGCAATCACGAGTTGGTGCGAGTGTTGATGAAGCGGCCCCCACATCACAGAGTCGCCGGATGTGACGCAAGAGACGCCGACACCGCCGCAGATGCCGCTCCGGAAGGAGATCGTCGGGACGAACGACATGGTGGCAGAAGTTGGTTCGCTGACTAGAACACACTTGGTTAATGACACGGATTTTGATACCCGGATGTTGATACCCGGCCTCCACGTGCCGCGACAACACACGTGTACGTTCGTGATTAGTTTCGAAATCCAAACGTCCGAGTCGTGTTCTCACTCGAAACATCGTCGAGTGGAATGTAGACGGGTAGGTAGATGGTCGCGGCACAGGGCAGTCGGGTTGTCCAACCGCCGCTGACTGACACGGCATGCAGCTGGCGCTAGAGTGGACGTTGCCAAGTCTAACTACGCTGACGTCGTCGTCTCGGTCAGTTACAGGCCGAGGGTAGGGTATAGCCACTGCCAGCATCGTCGATTCTGCCAGAAAACTACACAGGCGTTGGCATTAACGCTCACCAGATGTGGTTAACGTTCCGTTCCGTTCCGCTCCGAAGTACGCAATCGGTTGTAATCGGGAATTCGCGTCATCTCTCATCGTGTGTTGAAACCATTTCGCCGTTCTAATTACATACGTGTACAACATGACAGTTTTGTGGAGTATGGAGAACACCGCGATGTTTTGGTGCCATTAAATTAAGACACCATGATGTTCTGGTACCATGGAACAATAAAACCACAATGCTCTTCTGGTACACTACAATCAAAACATCATGAAATTCTGGCATCACGCAACCAAAACATCTTGGCACTCTGATACCACGCAACCAAAACAACCTGTCACTCTGGTACCATGAAACCAAAACACCATGGTACTCTGGTACCATGCAACCAAAACATCACGTCACTCTGGTACCATGCAACCAAAACACCATGTCACTCTGGTACCTGGTACACTAATATCAAAATTCCACCTGATCAACACCTGTCAACATGGCCACCGCATTCAACCGCTATACGTCAGTGACATCACACCCCCCTCTGGTCGCGTGCCAGATGGCTGGCGACGCTTCCACAAATGTCAGAATATCAATGACTCGGTCCGCCGCCGTCGACACCGGCCCCCGTCGTATGGTATCGACGTCTTCGCCGCCGTCGGAAACAATACCACATGCAAACATTAAATGCCAATTTCGCTAGGGTGAATGCGGTGAGTCATGTTCGACGGTTTCATCTGCAGGAATGGCACAGTTATACACAAACCTAAATTCAAACTGACCTCGCCAGTACCTGAACCTACATCAGCAGTGTTTCGTCTTCGTGTCCGTCAAGCGGTAACCTCATTGCCATCATAACGATGCCTTTCCCCAAGTCTTCCTCCCAGTACGGTCATTGTTAGCCCAATCCGTGCAAATACATAGCAACGCTGCCACCTAAACGACAAACAAGTACCGACTGCTGTTGTTGTGATAAACAGATGTACACGTCAACCACGACGCTATGAACTACGACGGTTGCGTGTTCCAAATACATCTCGCGGTCACTACGCTATCTATACACAATCACCACCATCTCCGATCGTTACGACATTCGGCGATTGATAGGACAGACCCGATCACACTTCCAGTGCCGATACTACATTAAAATACTGTTAGCACGGGCGCCCCATAAAGTAAAACCAACTCCGCGTCCTCCCTGCCTGCTAGGCGCGAGGTACGCGTCCCATAGTATTTTTTTCTCTCCGCCACACGAGCGGAGTTTTTACAACGTTCCTTTCTACAGATTGAGAAATATCACAGCATCAACTATTTATATTCGAGACTGGTGGACTTGACTGAGGCATGGTCTGCCGTGTGACTTCTGTAGGCGGGGTGTATGTTTGCGGCCTGCTTGCATCTGAGTGAGTAGATGAGACGTGTAATTCCATCACGGCTTCCGACATCAGGTGCCACAGCCTCCGCTTGATGCAACGTCACCACCAGGCCACTTTCTTCAGAAAGCCGGTAACTTGATAATCGACATCTTAACACATCCTGGCTGTCAGCCCAGTCCGTATTTCTTGGACTACTGGCACGGGCAAGCGGCTAGACTTTGCACAAGTGCTTTGGCAACAGCATAGCATCCGTATCCAGTTGGGAATCCGCAAGCAGGCCACAAACGATACCAGAAAAATTATGAAATTTAGTCGAGAATCGTGATAAAACCAGTGTGGAACTGAAGCACCATCAGTGAAGGTTGGACAATGCACACACACACAACGTACGAACATGCACTCCTAGTCGACGGCGGCGCTGTCCAACCTCCAACACAATAAAATATGTAGAACGGACTACCCAATATACAAATGTTCGATGTAAATCATCACGTCACAAAACAAGAGAAACAGTTTGTATGGCCTCACAGTAGACCAGCGCCGACCTGACTGACTGTCTGACCGACGACGTCAGCGGTCACTGCTGCACACCAGACGGCTACAACTTATTTGACAAGATCCTCGTGTTGTGTTGTGTCGTTTCGTGTCGTGTGTGCGTCGTGTTGTGTCGTGTGTGTCGTGCTGCGCAGCGGGGTGTGAGAAGAGAACAGTTCCGGTTGGTGCCACTAGGGCCACAGCTGGTCCCCGGTGGTCGAGTGGCGGCCACGGCCATGACGAGTGTGGCTGGCACAGTGGAGATCATAGGCTGTCGTCACTGAGCGTCAGCTGCCTTGTGTTGAATGAGCAGCCGCCGTCGCTGCTCTGGATGCTGCTTTGGTCGTCCGTATCACTCGGACTGCTGCTACCGTCGAAACCGACGATGTCCACCTCATCTGGAACAAGAGAGACGACCGTCAGTCCGTGTGTACGGGAGGGAACAACACGACACATTCATAAAACAGTTCATGTTGGTTTTCAGTGGAACCACACCATCAACACTACCCACGGGATGGGCAACAGCATAATCAAAAAGCAACTGTGTTTGTGGGAAACGTCCACACAGCTCATTTTTATATGTAAACAACAGCTCCACGGTTGTCACACCTGCAGTGTGGCTGTGCTACGTAACGTAAGGTCCAATGTACTGTAACTCTGTATTCTGGATACAAATTAGATGGTTCTGTGAAGTATAGCAGGCTGTTTGTTATCACTATCTTACACCGTCACACCTGAATAAATACTAAGCCAACAATCATGCAACTGCCATAAATTTAAACCACGAATGGTTAGGCGTGTCTGCTGCAGGTTAAATGGGTCACAATAGTAGCTAAATCATTAGGGAAAAACTAACATTATCCCAGTATTTTGAAAACAGTATTTTTACAGACTATGTGTCTGTAAAATTACTGTTGTGACCACTACTCTCATGTCTCAAACTATGTAAATAATTAAATATTTTACTTTTAGCATATTTACTGTTGAAAGAGTACATATTATTTTGTTTCTTCAGATACCATAAACAGACAAATAAATTAACCTTATCTATATAAAATATTGTGTGCTTTTAACTAAACATGACTGATACAATGAGGCAACTGCCTCAGACTGTAAGTACACGTATATTTCATCTTGATCTAGAGTGACATTTAAGTAAGTTTGTCTTGTGTGCGTAACACCTGCTACACTGTTTCTCACACCACTGCATGTGAATCTACTGCAGAGGCTGTGTGCAGAGAAATGACACTCGTTAACGCTACAGATAACACACAGCATTTGTGTATTTCGTCACGCATGACCGACAGTGAAATAAGGCGTGACCATCACTTATTTGATGTTTGAAAGAACTGTCTTGTTTACATGTTAAAGTGCAAAACGCTGGCCAAAGAAAATGCAGGAATGGACTGACTGAACAGCGAACACCAGTAGTTAATTTGCAGCAGGAACACAGACTACACCTGTCAGTGTTTGCAGGGCACACGTGACTGGGCTCACGTGACTGGGCACACGTGACTGTAACCTAGAGAGCCCAGGCTGCAGTTTAAAATATTGTTATCGATAAACTGGAAATTACACAAGCATACATGCACAGCACACTTGCACTCATACACAGGCATGCTGCTTTCACAAACATGACAGCAGATGACTAATTGCACTTGGTCATTAAAACAGTCCAAACCGATTTTAGCCAGGGATTTCCTCTGCATAAGCTATTTATTAATACATGTCTCCAGTGGCTAATAGATTAGGGAGTGCCACTATTGGCTTTTTTTGCCGATAATAATTACTTCTGATATGCATAATTAGCCAGTGACAACGACCGTGGAATTGTATAGATGCAATTGTATTAATAAAATATGTTTATTGATTTTCTGTCCACAATGTGAGACACCCTATATAGAAGGTAATGTGCTACGAGGAACATCTATAAATATGACCCTTAGAATTAGCACTTCCACAGATGTGGACATTTCTGAACATGTGTTAAAATAATATTAATTCAAGTGTTTTAAGAGGATTTTTTATATGTATGTCAAATAAAGATAGCTTGATTGGCATAATTTAACATTGTATGTCAGCGTAGAACAAAAGAATTATTGAACATGGTCTGGATGAGTACAAAGAGAACCTGACAAGGAACCACAGAAGAGAAGGAACCAACACAAGCCACATCGGCTGCCAGAGACATAATGTACTCGAGATCACGCGACCACAAGGACTTCCCCAGAGGAATGGTAAAGAAATGTCTGTAAAATGTTACATATGTTATTATAAAGTTGTCTACAATCTGGACACTGTAGGTTTATAAAATGTGAGACAAGACATTGCGAGAGACAGTTATCAGTCTACTGCACTGCACCATTGATTGGTAAACTGACCGGGCATTAGTGGACATTTGCACAGACAATAGGCTGATGCAAACTGGACACACACACAATGGTCAGGCTTTGGTCAGAGGCGATAATGGCTATATTCCATTGTTGTGGTTAGGTGCTGACCGGTGAGTCACTGAATCAATAATCTTGAGCTGTGATGTGGAAATAACTGTGGAACAAACCAGCTAGTTCAACAGACCGTGCCATGGCTACACACACACTACAATCACCCAGTGATTGCAATACTAATAAATTATCTTCTGCCTTATGAAAAACATAATTCCCCTCCTCGATGCCTTTAATGTTGACATCATGTCAGAAATTAAAATGCAGCCAAGTCAAAGCATACTTGTGTTAAATTTTCTTGTAATGCTGTACTTCAAGATTCAGCCCATGGTCGTATTTCTAAGAAAACATCATGCCCTCAATATTTGTACAAACTCGTGAAACTGACACAGCCCAGGCCTGGCCAACAAATACGCCAATACAAACAGCCTGAGTGCACAGCGACTGTAATCAATCTTACATGGCTAAAACATTAACATTTTTACGCCACGCTGGGCCTCATTAACATGTGTTTAAACAGTGTCCTTGGCCTACTACGCTGGCACAACACCAGGATCCTGGAAGCTGCAACTGACAGCTACCAGGGTTGTGCTTCCACGCACACACGTACACATACACGGAGCACCGCCGGAATAAACCGTAGTGACGCCCTAAGAATAGACCGTGTAAATGATGTATGCAGACTTTGGATGCGTTTGCATACGCTGACCTTCACTGCGGTTTGCCAGCGAGTGTTATAAACAGTAGTAAATGGGGCCACTCTCTTGGGCTAATGGGCGGGGCCAACGGGCCACTTACTCATGATGATAAACAATGCCTGTGCACCACTTACCACAATAATGGCTCTTACTTATTCCTAAAACCTGTGGTCAGGGCAAAACGGAAACATAAAGGTCAACCGTCTTTATTTACCAACACTGGAATTGGGTTAATGGCGTTCAAATCTGTGAATCATACCAGTCACAGCCCCGGTGATGTGCTGCTGGGTCTGTCTCCCATCGGGCCAATGACATCACTATCACCATAGAGATAGCTAGGCAGTATTTAGGCCGCCACTCACACACACACACACACACAGCAGGTCACGCACTCTTGCTCACTCACTTATACACTGCAGCTATCTCCACTGTCTCACAGAGCATGACCAAGCGATGCGGGATTTCACAAGTGCACTCATGCATGCGGTGGCAGTGTTTGTAAACAACTCCATAAGGGGTCATGGCCACACGCCCCTCCCTGTCCCATCCCATGACTGGTAAGCTTCGTGTAAACAACCCAACTACTACAACTGTCTCATGACTTGACAATTAATCTTGGCGCTGGTCTTCAATCAGATTCTATTTACTCTAGATCCAGTATAACAATTGCAATGACACTCGTTCTGTTGTTAGACATAACTTACAACAATACAACGGTAGTATTTCTTCCATTCAGCACGGCTCAAATCAGTCTTTCCTGCCATGTTTTTTCCCTTCACCCCTGGCTGCTCTACTGGCATCTGACCCACTTCACTTAATAGTATTTCAGTGTGCTAACATGATTGATATCACCTGCCAAATGTACACTCATAGTCACTAGGGCATATACCCTGGGGCCGTCTTCGGTTTCCCAGCTCTACCCCCAGGGTGCAAATGTATAATCAACACATGACGCAGCAATTGCATGAACAATGGACATGTGACACACAGAGTACTGGTCACAGGCAGCCGATTACTTCAGCAAGTAATTAAAGAAAACACACAAAGTCCAGTTTAATATATGGGGGTGTGACAATTGTCCCCTAGAGCTTACTGTCCACAGGAGGGTGTAACTGTTCTTTCTGCCCAACCCACCCACTTCACGGATATGGCGGGAGGGTGAGACAGTGGCAGCTGGTCGGGTAGCTGGATAAACAGCGGGAAATGGGGTGATTCTAGAGACAAAGCCGGGGCACATAAAGCACCCCTGGTCAACCCCCTCTCCCTCCATACAGGCCCACTCAGGCAGACATAATGAATGTCACTATTTGAATATAACTGCTATAACGGCACACTGTTGTTCTGGTGGCGGGAGCATATGACCCCCCACATTGTTCATTTTCCCGGGAATCTTATTACACTGATCAAATGTTTGGGAAGAAATTTCACTGAAATTAATTAAACACATATTTCGAACTTTGGTCTATTATTCTTGACTAGCAATGTTATTATGACACATGATCTGATGATTATATAGTGATGCACTGGTTTGGTTTAAAATGTCATACATCAGACTTAATACGGTACATCAGTCATACTAAGTTGACAATGTCGCACTTGGCTGGTGTATGATATAGTACATGACAAACTGTCTGTGTGTTATGGCTGATGGTTATGACCTTTGTTTCTACAACTGATTATCAGAGTAATCATGTTTGTTTAGTAATAAACCAGCGTGTATTTTTACCATTCATCACCTTTGTGGCAAACTATAGTGAGTGACACGCAGTGATAGTTGTTGTGGCAAACTACATTGGTTGTAGTGCTAAAACTGTAACGGGAAAGTGTGTTGTCTGTAGTGGCAAAATTTAACAGTAACAGTGATAAAAAACTGTATTAGTTATAGCTGAACAAAAATTATTAGTTATGATGGCAAACTTGTAATTGCTATTATAGCAGCAAATCTGTACTGGCTTTAGTGGGAAAATTCTTTTGGCTATGGCAGCAACACAGTTATGATGTGATAGTGAATATAATGTCTGCTGTAGTAGCCAACTGACCAGCCAGTTCTTGCTGGCTATCGCACAGCCTGAGCGTGACAGGTTGACTGGACATGCTCATTACAGGCTGACCCATCATACATCATTATCAGACAGCTTGACCAGCCGGAACTGGCCAGAGCTGGAGCAGTGGTCAGCAGGCCAGATGGTCAATAAGATGACCGTTACACACAGGCGGGAAATGTCACCATTATGTACGCCTGATGACACCACCATGACCATCTGTTCTGGAAAATTGCCCTGGGAGCCTAGGGATACTAGGAAGGAACGGAATGAGGGAAGAACAAGAAAAAACCAGAGGAACAGCCTACAAGGAAGATAAACTGGGAAAAGGGATAGGCATGATGCTCACCTAGATGCACTGCCTTGCCTGTTCTATTTGCATCTGCTGTGGGTTTGGGGGAAACTAGGTAATCACTTGCAGCAGTACTCCCTACTCCCACTGTAGTAGAAGTGACACAGAGGGCTGCCCTCTTCCCACAGGCTCGATACACTGCGCTGTGAATAACTCAATAAGTACATCTTTTAAGCCACGCCAACTTACTGCCTACAACCTACAAATACACAACCGACTGCAGATTATGCAATTACCTACCACAAGCATAAAAGGGATTCGGGCGAGTGTTTGTACCACCATGTAATTACCCACATGATTAGTTTTTGAAGTAAACAATGCCAACCGATCATGCTGATTATTCCCCTACTGTTGCACCAGGTCTGTCCCCTTGGTAATTGCCACACATGCAAAGGTGAACCAAGCACATGTCTTTCACACAGATGGAACAAGTGGAGATGTTGTGCATTATGTGCCGATGAGGCAGAAGGGATCTATTCCGACAACCTGGGCCTACTTGGCATTCCTTTCAAGCCCCCGGTCAAGCCTCCCTGGACACTGGGCTATCAGTGTTCTCTGGCCAGTCAACAAAGGACTGAAGTGACCAAACCTGAGTGGTGAACCTATCTGGCTTTGACCACTCAAGCCTTGACAGATGGTCAGAGGTGGTGAGTCAATGGGGCAGTGTGTGTTTATTTGAACTGCCCTGTATAAAAGGCTTTGGGCACTGATGCCAGGCTTACTATCATCTGGAGTGTTGATGTAAGCTGGATATACCCAGACAGTGGGGCAATGATATGTAATTTGCCCTAACAACCCCCACACTGTATTACATGGGGCGTTACATCACACCCATGCAGGATTACGTATGCAGAGTCTCAGCAGACCACAACAGTGCTAATTGATAATGCTCTGAGGCGCCCTTGTGTAGTCATTACACTTGGAGGGGTATTCTACTAAATGATGTTTACAGACAAACAAAACAAATTCAGCATAATTCACCTCCCAACACACTTGCATATTCATGAATTACTACAAAATCAAATCAAATAAATGACCTGCATTGGTTTGACCAAGTACATTACTATGGGCTACATTTACGTTAAAGTGTCGCTGATAAATCACCTTGGGCACTAAGCCAGCATGATGCCAGATCTACCACTGGGAAAAATGACTTGATCACATGATTCATTGCTGTCTTAACAACTACCATCCATCATGTCTACTGGCTCCTGACCAGGACATATCTCAACCGTGCCTTTCATTCATTAGCCAATTGCAAAAACCCAAATGCATAGAAATTCTATAGCATTATAAAGACATCATCCTCGGTGTTCTCCTTTGAAACAGATGTGAGCATGGATCAAAGACTTCCTGTGTTTGTCCCTTGTCATCAGTCACTCCACATGTCATAGTGTTTGCATCTGCAGGAATTCCGTAAAAACATGTAATGTGCAAATGCAGATTTTTGTCGACAATATGAGGAATTTATTGACAATCAACAAAAGCAGGCGAACCTCATGGGAAATCAGCGCTGTTTTTCCTGCAATTAATTACAAAGTCACCCGTGGGATTTGCAGTGTGGGCTGCACCAGGGAAACCCTGTTTTCTGCAGTTGCACTTGTCAGTTCAAGCTGTCCTGGCAATCAAGATCAGGCACATTTCGGAGCATGAATGTGCACTAATCCATTGCATGAGACCTCCACTTGAGAAATCCCCAGTCACCAGTCCCCAGGTTCATTAGTGGGCCTGATTATGCCGATAAGGAGTGGTTATTGGGCAACCATTGATACAGACTGGAGGCTGGTGCATTCAGCGAGTCTGCTGTGCATTGAATGTCCACTGGAATATAAACCGTTCACAATTCCCAGTTATTCTGCGCATTAATTCTGATTTGCGTTGGTGTATTGATCGGGCCTGGAGGAAGACGGTATCAATCATTACGGCGTGGGACCAGTGTGGATCACTTTGTGTGTGCATGCACTGTGAAAGTGGTATGTTTACAACAAAGCCACAGTCGTTGGGACGCTATGACACACAGAAACTACACAACGGCATTGCCGCTAACGACATACATCAAATGGGTCCACCATTATCCAGGCACAAATAAATTGGTATCCGTGGCAACGAGGCAGGAGCCACGTGTTCAGAAGAAAAAACCAATTACTGCTATTATTACACCTGGAGTTTTATTTGCCCTTTAATTTATGACAGCACCGTTTATTATTAGAAGCATTTGCAATAGAGTGCCTTATGATACCAGTTTCCTTTCAATGGGAGAAACTCAATAAATCAAACAGGTGATATCATCAGGGCAAGTTGACCATTGTATCGGACACAAGGTAA
This sequence comes from Ridgeia piscesae, assembly GCA_025642075.2. NCBI lineage: Eukaryota > Metazoa > Annelida > Polychaeta > Sabellida > Siboglinidae > Ridgeia > Ridgeia piscesae. The sequence goes on from JAODUO010000633.1 coordinate 288,477, forward strand.
GTGTCAACGAACTGGCCGGCCAAAATGTAAACTGACCTATCAACAATAACAATACTGGACACTCGTGCAGTGATCCTATTGACTCTATACAAACACTGCTTATGTAGACAAGACCTTCATCTAGCGATAAGGTCAAACTTCTGCACTCATTTTCAGTTAAGCCAGCTTATGTGTGTCAAGACATTTCTCGAGGTATGTGTGCCTAGGAGCATCTGGGCCTGACTAAGGACAGACATAGCTGTGTTGACACAGATAAGGGGACAGGTGATAAATAGAGCTGGTGGCTGCTTACTTGGTCATCTGGGGCATACATCTGAGGCCCAGGTAAACATGACACTACCACAAACATACACACAGTAAACCTCTCCTGTCTGTGAGTGCTTCAGCAACCTGTGTGTTGTAACTGTATGCTGAGGTGTCATGCACTGGCGCGTTTCAAGGTCAATCTGTGTTAACTTTGACAGTCACACACACATTAATCATTTCACATGTTCTTGTTGTCATGTTTATGTTTACTCTATGCATGGTAAAGAGGACTCTTAATTTCCATTGTTGATTTGACTGCATATGAAAATACCATTTAAAAGTTTATTTTAAGCAATTCTTTATATCATGTTTTACATTTATCATAATATGGAAAGGTGTGCAGATAAAACAGCCACATAGTTTTGATGGTAAGATTATGTAAACATACACGTAAAACAAAACGAACTGTTAGTATAAACTATGGACAATATGGCGTTGATATGCATAATAATTAGGAAACCAATTTGACAGCCCCTTCGATAGAGATTACTGCCTCACATGGCCCATAGACATGAGTTCACGCAGGTACAACATAAGCTGATGTCAGCTCTGTGTTACCTACGCAGGTAATCGCTCCATCGAACACACCATGGGATCGATCTTGCATAGGCTGTGGCCACGAACCATGCATATGTAATTACATGCTATAGGGGGCCTATGTTACTGAATAAACAGCCTGCAGGTATTAGTGGGCTGATATGAATTGGAGGTAGAGCTGACATATGGTTAAGTGAAATACCAAAGCGGTGCTAACCAGGTACTTTCAGTGACGTGGCAGCTTTGAAAGCTGTGCTGGGAATAAAAGGTCCTCTTTGTCATTGTCCAGTGCTGAACACAGCTGAAAGGATCCGGCTGACTATATTATCAATATAGCAGTATCATTTATCTTGCAGTGTATAGTGTGAGTAATTATGCTGGAAAGTAATGTGTAAGCGGTCTAATTATGCCCCTGGCCATACTGTGTGTTAAAATCACATTTCATGTTATTCGTATTTGATAAATTGACAGTTGGGTAGCCCCTATCGACAATTACTTACAGCAAAAGTGTTAGCCACATTTAAATTAAACCTGACTCAGAACAGTAACATCAAATGGTCACAAATATAATAAATACTTCCTGTGATCATGTGACCATCGGGTTTAAGAAAACCCATAAGACTTATGGGTAGTCAGCAAGATCTTGGCCCAATGAATACAACATGCAGCTAGCTTGATGACTCAGAGATACATGGATCGGTGAATGACAGGAAGTCAATATGATGTAGAACGGACATAATCTGAGAATTGGTTTAACTAGCTGACCTGAGAAAGGACGGTCCGGATCAATACGGATCAATACATGACTAGCAAAAGTCAATTCATACGAAATTCGGAGGAAAATCTGCACTGAAACGATCAAAGCATTCCTCGTGTCGATGAGAGACATATAGTTATGGATTGAGTAGATCGCGCGTTTGATAATGACAGCGACGTGATAGATCTGAGTGACAGCTCACTCACTGCAGCATCCAGTCTCCTATGCCATTACTAAATCGATGTGACATTACCAAATTGATGCGACTGCCAAGTGCAGTGTAGTGTCTCCCTAGTGACCGGCCACTCACAGGGCTGACGGGGGAGGCAGGAGACTCAATCAATAGTTCTGTCACTGTCACATGTAGCTTCATACGTTCTCATCCCATCTCACACATGATGGTCAGGGATGGACATCAACAACCCCGCCACCTTCTTCTTCCCTGGGTTCTTCTTCCCTGGTCACCCACAGGATGGGAGTCATATCACATGGTGCGTTCCGCCAATGATGTATTTTTAACTGTATTTTGTAATTTCCTTCTCTTATTACCTGTTAAACCCTGGCTTTGATGAAATCTTGAAACGTTGCTCGTGGATTCAGAATACCTCTTCTCTCTACGACCCTCTTCTGTTTCCCATGACTTCCCTGTCATCCCGTCCTCACTCCCTCTGCCTCCATCTTTCCCTCTGTCTCTGTCTCTCTCTCTCCCTCCCTCTGTCCCTATCTTTCTCCCTCCCTCTGTCCATACATACCTACCCGTTTCCCTCCCTATATTTCCGTCCCTCCTTCTCCCTGCCAATCTCTCTCCCCTTTCCCCCTCCTCTCTCCCTACCCCCTTCCCTCTCCCCCTGCCTCTATTTGTACATATCCTGGCCATAAGTTTGGTACTTTGATTTCCAGACCTGTAATGCTTCATTCCAATGACCTAACATAATGAATCACCAATATAACAACCTTCAAATTACTAATCGCGATCAAAGAAATGTTATTTCCCATTACAGGACCACACAAATAAGCAAACTCTGGCTAGGAATGGCAACTGCACTACGAGACCATCCCCTCACTAATTGCTCCCACTGATCCCAAAGAACCCACAGCAAGGGGAAAGCATGCAGCTGCCCCCTCCAACGTGTAGAAACAACAAGGTTATCTGCATGGACCAATCTCCATACATGGTTCCAATGCCATGGCCTTGACCTTTGACACGTGACTCACCAGCCACCAGACCCGTTATATGATCAATGAACTTTTAGGTTCACTGGTTTAATTTGAAAATGGCTGTTTACTCAGTGCATTGTGGTGTGCTGGTTCACGCTGCTACTAAGGTCACAGTGCTCTGCGTGAAAAATGCCCAACAACTAGGTCAGTGGCCGAGATAATGCATTGAGCTGTCAAGGGCAGGCCTGGCCAGGGCATGCAAAGGGTTAAACTATCAATGCGTTCAGGTCAACCATTGATCAATACCTGATAATCAATATATAAAAAAACACAGATATATAGAACACTACAACTATTGATTGGCAAGTTAGCAGTAAATCTGGACGAATGAAGCGCTATATTATATTATTGTATATCAATTATTAATAACTAAATATCTACTGTCACCACTACAGTGAATTCTTATAGAAGATGAACACATACTTTGAAAACAAACCATTTACATTTAAATAAAACAATTAAAACAAGACAGTAAAGTAAAAATAATGCACAATGGAATGTAATCTTGACAAATTGTAATTTGAAACAAATCTTGGAATCATCAAATCACATTACCAATACCTGGAAGCTATTTAAAAACATCACTGCACTGGTGAATGTGTGACAGAGCACTCTGGTAGCACATATGAAAAATGTCCACAGGGAAATCTAAAATGGGAACAGAAGCTGTCTTGTTAAGAAATTATTGTTAGCTAATGGAGTCTTATGCACATGTAGCTGCATATAAAACGCGAAATGTATTCTCCAGCTTCCGAGAGTGTTTTCACAGGGCCCTGGGCATAGCTTGAAATATGTCCATTGGTCTTACGGAATGGCCATTCCGGGGTTTGCACGTGCAGACCGACTGGACATAGCCCCTCTCGTCTAACGCCCGTTATTACCTCAGAAACCATTAAGCGATGCATCTGACTTAAAACTGACAGGTCAGACACAACAAGCTTGGTGGGGGGTCCATCTATTGTCATCATCCCCACTGCTAAATGTAGCAATAACCTAGTGCCACATGCTTTATGGCCAGTTTCACAGCATCATAACCACACCTATAAATATCAATGGAACCGCTAACTAAAATTTCTAAGACCAACAGGCTATGGGTCAAGCTGAGAAAAGACAGGCCGCTGGTCAAGCCAAGAAAAGGTCTGCAACAGCAATGGAAGAGATCAAGAAATTCCTACATCTCAAAGGATGCGACATTTTACTTAAATCATATCGTATACAGCTATTTCCATTTGCAAATGTATAAATATCCACGTTATTTCTATTTCAAAGACTGGTCTTTGGGAGCAACGTGCTCTGTCGTAATTATGACTGATTAGGTCCACCATTTAATATGACGAGAATGAAGGAGACCCATTACACACAACACTGCATTGACGAGTCCAAAACCTACACCGGACCTTGTGCACTTGTCCAAAAATTGTGACCAACATATTTGTAATGCGAGTGCCTTGTTGACACGCATACAACAACAATACCACTGGTAATTTAATTTCACCAGATGCGTGTTGCTGCCGGTGTGTGTGAGGCTCTGCTAAGTTGGCCTACATTCAACGCTGACGCCTTATCGCTGCGTTGAAGTATTGATTGGCTGGGTGCACTATCAGCATACGCACATGCACACGCACACAAGGCACGTCTAGTGGTTATGATTCAGGAGTATTCAGAGATACTGCGCTTGTATTAATGGCCTGGGCAATTACGCGAATCTTAATGAAAACAGCCGAGTATAACCACGAGTATAAACCCGGTATCTGATGACAAGTGAGTCACCAGGAGCGTGTCGAGATCGGTATCAGGGGCCACTCTCAATGGCTCTGTGTTCTGTTGAGATGGTACACAGAGTCGACATAACACAGTTATGTCGCATACCAATACCGGTTCAATTCGAAACAAGTTTCAAACTTGCTGATCGAGGAAGTGATTTACAGGAACCAGGATCTTTGCTAGCGGGACAGTGGAGGGGTTTCACACAGATAACCCTGACCGATTAGGTGAATCACTGCAAAATGGCTGGCGTTGTGACATACTGCACAAGCACGCATACATAGACACTGACAACGTTGTGCAGTCATAAACAACACCCCAATGTGCACTGTCTGGTACGGTACATAAACGTCACAAAAAAAACGCGTCTCCAATAGCGCACCAGTTCTAAAAGCATCAGTCATGTGACCCGCTTCTATAAGCATCGGTCATGTGACCGTGGCAATGAGTAATGCTGTGCATGTGAGCGATGTTCCTCATGAGGCAACAGACCTCATCTCTCACCCTGGGAGGCGAACTACATGAGAGGCAGCATGAGAACTGAAGATCCGTTTAATCTAGGACACTGTAAACAAACAGCAGCGCAGGTAACTCTACCCTCACTTACATATGGCATGGTAAATATAGCTCACTGCCAACAGCCATCCTGGATTGGGCAGGTTCTCACAGGTAACCATGACAACTGATGGGGTACACATAGTGACTCACGCAGTGCCACGATTGCTGTGCTGTGCTGTGCCAACTGCCGACTGCTGTTTGCTTGCGAGGCTGTATTTACAACAGCAGCGGGAGGAAGCGATTTAGAAGGACTGACAAATGGGAAGTGTAGCCTAATGAGGGACACATATTCCCAGAGCAGACGGACGAGTAAATCACCGAATGAGTTGTGGGGATGTCACAGTGACCATCTCACTCCCAACCCAACAACATCAAAACATAGGCACCACCGTTCTTGCAAAATATCTAAATGCTGCCGCCTTTTTCGCAACACATGCATACTTAAACAAATTACACTTTAATACTCAGGTACTAACAATAAACAAGAAGGAAATGGTAAGGCTGATTAAAAATCCTGCCTTGTACTGGATTGAACCTCAGGTAATATCTAAATCATGAATAATTGTAGCAACTGCTGGTAGAAGACGGTTTAATTCTGTGTGAAATCGGTTGTTCTGATATTTTAATTTCTCCACGCTGCTACATTTTAATGCATTCAGTTGGCACATATTGCACGTCTGTCTAAGTAAGATCTGATGGTGATCTATTTCTAATTTATGGACAACTGATGTCGATGTGATTACAAATCAGCGAGCCACAACAACTGTGCCAACCACCAGACACAGGCTCCATTCTTCCAACAATCGGTTCTCTTTACAATAACACTCATTAACATTGTCCAATTATTCAAACTGATCCTACACATGCAAATTTATACAAATGGGTTTCACCACGAAAATATAAACAAGAATATATCTCCTGCAAATTACTAAAGGTGTTGTAACGTCTACGTCTATCACTACATGAAAATAAAGTATCAGCTGGTATCACCACAGAGCACTGGTGCAGGGTTATGTGACAGTCAGATCAACAGCTGCGTCACCACAGAGTTATGTGATCCTCATTTTGCTGCAACTTCCGCAGCGGGTATCTCAACACCCGAGGCACACCAATAGATGACTCCATATCAGTCATTTATTGCAATTTTCATCTAACTTCAAGTCGGTCTCCAGGCAGTCCGTGCTTCGCTTGGCCAATCAAATGATAATGACTGCGGACTCAGTGATGAGTTGCCAATAAAATGATACACTACCCCCAGTGTTCCCTGTGAGATAGTCTAACGTAATGTAGCCCTGGGGCGCTTTGGAAACAAATAGAAGCAGGTGAAGACACTGGCCCAGTACATCTGATATGATGCACCTATGCTCTTCTCTAATTACACAGCTGGCTATCTTGATGTGTGCACAGCACAGTCAGAGGACAGAAACAATAACCAACGGTACAGGGCGTCTTCAAAGGCTTCTCTCACTTGCTGGGCTTCAGCCATGACAAATACGATAATGCCACATGACTATGTAGGTCAACAAAACATACACATTATCAATCAAGAATGGTACTAAATGCTCAGATATTTAAATCCACACAAAGCAGAAGATGAAATCTCAGCAAGATTGTGTTTACTTACACCTATACGTGTAGGGTTTGTTTTAATGAAACTGTAAAGTGTATTTGGATAGTTTACGCTAAATGGTGTTATACAACAGATTTACTTGACATTGATTGAGCACTGGGAACACAGATACAAGGACATGCAGACCTGGTAAAATAACTCACACAAGCGATACAGTAATGCAGAAACTATTAAGGCCAGTGTCTAATACAGCTAAGTTGAATTCCGACTCACAATGGGAAATGTCACATCTAAGGTTTCGCCAATGCATCAGGTTGTGCCAGTCTCGTAATGCTTTGTGTGCGTTGTCTCGCGTTTCCAATGACCAGGTTAAATATAGATGGAACTATAATCCTTAAAATATACCGTGTCGCTGTGGTCTTTGAATGCACATGGGCTGTCATGGCTTTTATAACAGCCGACATACTATCAACAATGCAAAAATTTTAACAGTTACAGACTATCAAAAGAATATTACCCCTTTCCGGATGGTGATGAGATTCTGCCTTTGGGATGACCAGACATGTGGCATAGGTATGATATATGTATGTGCATAGATAATGTGCACCAGTGCAGCAATCGCGTGACCTTCATCTACTAAAACATGCCTGCCTGGGTGCTGGCAGCTGCGACTGTTGGCATGTTGTTTACCAACGACTGTTCCAGTTGCTTCAGCCAGCTGCACACTGGGCTGAAACTGTTATTTCCGCAATCATTTCCCAATTCCAGCTAATCCCCCACTGCCAGAGCCACTCTGCTTTGGTAATCACGCAGGGGCGCACGATATGGTGAAGGAATATAATTTGGGTGGGTGTTGTATTAACATTTCCCACCACTGAAATTAAATTAAAGGAAGTGCACATGTACAAGTTAGACCTGTTGAAGAGACCACCCCCCTGTATCATAATCGTACAACCAGAGCAGGTCCGCATGAAGTCAGTCACGTCATTTGACTAAATGCCATATTTTTTACGTACATATCAGGACCTGATTTATTTCAACATATGCACTGACATGAAAGCACGACACAAATCTATCCAACTTGTGTTTTGCCACACCGATGCATGTTTGCAGTCGGTGAATGGATAGTGTATGCTGCCCGCATCGCATGACTGCTCCCTACTCCAGATGTGACAATGTGATTTAGTCTAGCAGGGGAACTTTAAACTAAATCTAGGGTTTTTCACTACTGCCAGGCTGTTGTTGCGGGATCGTGTTACGAAGCGGACAGACTAAATAACCAATCTATGGACTGGGTGTAGATTGCCACATCAATCGTGACAGCGTGGCAAATATGACACCTTGTCAGTGCCTACATGCTGGGATAAGTACCACAAATCACAACCGCTAATCATCACCTAGAAAGCATGTGGTTTTGGGCCAGTTAACCATGCTGGCACTATCCTTATATGTACAGGGAATTGATCACAAATACGGCAACGCAGAGTGCAAATTTACAAGTTTGTGAAACATGACAAAGTTGGCTGGTCTACACACTTGGCATTTGTCCAGATCATAAAGTAATTGGAAAACCCACAATGGAGTCATATACAAATATAATCAAAGGTTTCATAGAACCGCCTGTAAACTGTGTGCATTTATAACCAACTCATTACTCTGATTTCTGCCGGCTTCACAGCTGCATTATGACGGCTTGATTGCGAGCAATATTTCTATTCCTCTCCAATCGCCGTTGGTGATATCAGTGGAGATCTAATGTGAGCATGTATATTATGGTGAGTGGTGCTGTATAGATTTAATAATTGCTACCTGTACGAGGTTCTCAGGTAAACAACGAGCTGAAGAAAGCCGTAGCAGGAGCTGTGGGTGCACTGGGCTGGTGCAATCACGTCAACATGCACCATTGTGTACCTCATAGAAACATATCTATGCTTTCGCTAGCAATGGGACAATGTTATGCAGATTCGATGTGCTGACAGCAATTCTTCGGTGGTGCCAATTTTGAGCTGCCATGCTGTTAGCAACAATCAACAGGTGTAGATCAGGGAAGCTCTCTGTTGACCCGTTGTCGTAAATGAGATCTAGCTGCCATTGCCAAATGCACTAAGGTCACCCTGCCTGGATTGTGTTGCCCTCGATTAGATATGCAAACTGCAATATTAGATGCGAACAAATATTTGATCGGTTTACTGTCCGTGATATGGAACAGCTTATTTTAGATTACAACATCGTTTTTAAAAGGACACTAGGTATAGAGTAATCTTAAACTCATGACAAGGTTTCTTTTCCTGACTTTTACAATTTCAATAGCAACAGTATTAACTGAATAACATGATATGTACAATTTTGGTTATACAAAAATACAATTAAATGGGCTAATATCATACCATCAGCTTCCCGATGCAGGTCACACATGGCATTAAGCTGTGCCTAATATGCGAACTAAATATCTGACCAAAATAGCTGACCCTATTGCACGAATTGGCATGTTTGTTAAGTGCGTGTATTTGCAATTTTCCGAACATGTGCACCGGCTACACGTGGATGCATATGATGGTGTTTGCACTAACAACACATGGTGCCCGGCATGCGAAGCAATCTACCAAATGAAAAGGCGCTGTCACAATTATGAAAACCACTCACGAAAGTGCATTTGCATTCGGGAATCTCCACATCACAAATATACACTCATCCATAATACATTTAGTGCGCTCGTTATTAATTGATGCTCGCTGCCAAGATGGCCGACCGACTGGGCTCGATATGGAGGAGCCACCTCGTTTTATGACACACAACGCTGTGATAAATACGTGCGAGAATGTAGGCCACATTGTGTAGAATACAATATGCCGTCATATTACATCACGTTAATGGGATGGCAGACGTGTTCAGAATGCAGGCGAACAGACAGCCATGGGGCGGCAGCGCATCGTAACGGCCACATTTATGACGCCCTTGGACTGACAGCCAACGACACAGACTGAATGCACAAGAGAAGGTTTATCATATTTTCATGATTGATCATATTTTATGATTTCCTATGTATTTCAGGTCGCTAACATGGTCTCAGGTATGCAAGTACTCAACCTGTGCTGGTCCTTTGTAATGTCTGATAAGTGAAAGACTCACCTGATTCTGATGCGCCAGAAGTCGTAGAAACAGTTGATGAGCTGCACTCACTAATACTTCGTTCGACCCGAGTGCGGTACTGTCCGTTTGTGAGACTGTCAAGTCGACGGCGCAGGTATCGCTGTTCCATGCTGAGCTTTTCCCGCGCTGCCTGCTGCCTGCGTTCCTTGTCTTCTAAAAGCTACAAGCAAACACCACAGTTAGTTACTTCTGTTCACATTACCAGTAACTGTTTGCTTGATTTCAGTTCAGATTTGTAAGTATTCATGTTCCTTGTTTCATCTTTGACTAGCTGTTATATGTTGTAGTTATTTGAGGACTTGAGGACCTAGTAACAGGACTGGTAGTAACAGGACTTGAGGGCCTAGTAACAGGACTGGTAGTAACAGGACTTGAGGACCTAGTAACAGGACTGGTAACAGGACTTGAGGACCTAGTAACAGGACTGGTAACAGGACTTGAGGACCTAGTAACAGGACTGGTAACAGGACTTGAGGACCTAGTAACAGGACTGGTGACAACAGGACTTGAGGACCTAGTAACAGGACTGGTGACAACAGGACTTGAGGACCTAGTAACAGGACTGGTGACAACATGACTTGAGGACCTAGTAACAGGACTGGTGACAACAGGACTCGAGGACCTAGTAACAGGACTGGTGACAACAGGACTTGAGGACCTAGTAACAGGACTGGTGACAACAGGACATGAGGACCTAGTAACAGGACTGGTGACAACATGACTTGAGGACCTAGTAACCCTACTATTAGGACTGGTGGTGTATTTAAATTGTCCAGAGTTAATCAGCCCATGATGAGGTTGCTTCAATTTTGATGCATGTGATCTTTATTTAAAATTTACACTAAACAAAAAAATTTTTCCGGACAAAATACAATGTACCCAGTAGTAAGGATTTTGAATATAAATTTCAAAAACAACTCTCAAGGCATCACAATGCAACATACACCCCACGACCAAAGGAGAAACCCTGAGAAGTATGCATGTCTATTGGTGTACTGCTTGCATGGCTAGGAACTACAGAAAGGCTGCCCTGAGGCGACCATTAACATAATCAGCCCCTGGTCAGCCCTGCATTATGGGAAGACCTTTCAGCTGTTGTTAGCGTGAGGCAGCAGGTGATTACAGACTGACCGCCACAAATAATTAGTAATACGCGTCCTATTAACTCTGGTGGCAAAATCGCGGCTTTGTTAGCTTTGAATTGACTGCCGTCAGTAGTCTGTATTTATAGTGGGGAAATCCTATTTCAGCTACAGGTCTGTAATTTCTTTATGTGCCATCTTAATCGAAAAATATAATTTTGTGACAGAACTACTAGGAATGTAATAAAGAATAGTAGCATGATGGCAGAGCTGTAATCATTTGTGATATATCTGACCTGAATTACAGCTGTGAATGAACATGAAGCGGTGACATTAACACAGGACCAGAAGTTTTCATCATCATCACTAAATGTCAGTGGAAGATGTCGGATGTATTTATGATGAGAGGGTCCATGGTAGCCTTTGAACTGATTAACTGGTGATGTATGTGCCCATGAATGCTTAGAAAGTAATTATTACCATGGTTACATTATCAGGGTAACTACCCCCACCTGTCAGAATGATGTATGCTTCACCCCAGCATTAATTACCCCGTGGTCATTTATAAGCCCTTGGATATTTCAATTTGGCTTGCATCCGTTGCAGCAATTTGACAGGAGGCAATAATTTGGTAATTATGTGGAATCGTTTAAGGAAATGGTGAATTAGTAGGTTTTTAGTTCCTGTGTCCCTGCTGTCATCATAATGAGGGGGTGGTGAATGAATAATCTCTCCGGGTTGGGAGAAGGATAAGGGGGTGGATGGTTATATCTCGTGACAGGGGGTATCCCACTCACTGACCCAGTATGTCACCCTATGAGTGGCCCGCACAAGCATTTGCTTCTGTTTGTATAATTTGATTAAATCTCCCATGCAACAGCTGCATGATTTTGTCTGATGTGTGTTCCAAGATCTGTCTTCTTTTGTGAAAACAAACTGCACTGAGCTGTGTAAACACAAGTTATTCCTGGCAAATGCAACCTGTCTCTTGCCTCTGAGCAACCAGTTCTCTAACAAGTTTAGGCAGCGATGACATAAATAATTTTAAAGAAATCCGGTCAAAATGCACTGAAATTGTACAATGTAAGATTAATGTGCAGTACTTTACAGGTTGTTCTGTTGCAATACACAAGCACACAGATTCATCACACACAGAGCCTCTGCCTGGTGCTGTAGTGTAGACAGGTGGAGGGGCAACTTCAAGTGCACATGTAAATGCAGTTAAACACAATTGAAATCACATTAGCATGCATGTGTGCATGCATGCCAACATGTCTGAATAGAACGGCCTCTCCAGTTGGACTTATCACAGTGTTGTGTCAGCCTACTACAAAGATGACACTTCTCACGCACATAATGACGCAGACGCAGATAAGGGTCACTATTGTTGGTGACGACATTAGGTAACTCTTCTAGGCTACCCATGCAAAGATGACAAGCACACAGACTAGTTTATGCAAACTATTTACATACACGTTTATCTATAAAAAAGTTTTTTAATTGCTGCTGAATTTTAGTCCAATTCTGCAGGCTAAAATAAAAAAAGTTTTAAGTACGAAAACCTTTCATGAAAAAAAGTATTTTTATGAGGGCTACAAAGACCCCAAAGTTACCAAGAAACAGTAATAGAGATGACTGATTGTTGTGTTACTACTTTAAAGAGATCTTGTGGCAGGGTGAGGTCATTAGCAGATGATATCCATGAAACTATATCTCTCCATTCTAGTCCACTGTAAACCAGTTTCAAGTGCTACACTATATTCAAGTGGTCATTACAGGGGTCACGTCACAAGCAGCCCTACGTGTTTATATAATTTTTTCATGATTCTGCTGTTATATGATGCAGATATATTATTTACTGACTGTGATAAGGGCATGATGATTTGTGACTTGAGACTCTATAAACAGTTGCGTCTGGTGTTACAGAAAACTGAAATGTCACCTGATATTTAGCATCAACAAACATCTACAAAGCATGTTTTGTACTGGCCACAAGATAATTACATTCCACCTGGCTGATGGAGCGGTTTACGCTGCATTTACTTCGAACTTTATAACACGACCGAAAGACATTAAACAGGACGCCCTAGAAAACTAACACCAACGAGTCGTCTGTTGCTTAACTTCTCTGCAATTTAGAACAATAAAATATTCCAGTCATTACGTGAAAACGACATTACGCGAAAATTACTCTGACAGTTCTGGCATCATATTACATGATACGCACGACGCCATTACGACTAACCACACCAGAAACAATCGGTGCTTTTTATGTCATTGGGGCTGATACTGTTTTCGGAAAGTTAGGGTGTCAATCACCCACGCAGACATTAGCATGCAAACACCCCCTGAGAGAGGAGACTGAACCATAAAACTGTGCACCAGTGGCTAGTTGGCAGTGATATAAGGGGTAAAGTGCCACTGCAGTGTCAGTCATGTTTGTAAAGACATCCTGAGGTTGGAAAGAGGCATGACGTCATTAGACGTGTCAACTGCGCAAGTGCCTGGACAGGCCCCTGGGAACAAGGCCACCTGTCCGTTGCATGCAGGGGCTTAAAGGGGTGGGAGAAAGCATTTTAATTGATTACAGAAAATCCACGCTTGTCATCAATAGCGTTTCTTAGGGCATCATGTTTCATGCTCATCTCACATGTGCGAGGACAACCCCGTTCCCTTCGATAGAGGGAGAGGAGGAAAACTGGTTCATCACACCTCCAAATTAGCACTATTAGTTTAAATTTAAAATAAAATTAAGGAACATGACCACTGTGAAAGTTTTCAGCATAACAATGTGATCACTGCAAATCTGGGTGAAAGATTTCTGAATTGGTGAAATTTCATAATTTAGACGTGTATTAAAATAATAAGTCTTAGCTTCTACTGTACTTGCTTTGATTTTAGATTTTTAAAGTAAAATATCTGAATATCATCATATTTTTTTACATATGCCATAAGTGTTTACTCCACAGGTGCACAGAAGTGGGTTTTTCTCAACAATAACAAACTGGTTTATCTTGTTTTTTCTTTAATCCCTTTATGTACCAATGCACAATACTTTCATAAGCAAGCAATTCAAGACAAAAATTGAAAACATGTTTTCTGTTTCTGTTATGCAGTGCAGAGTGCAGGCACGAGACAGAAATAAGTTTATTTATGTCAAGTGGGTAAACATGGTTACAGTGCGTAAACATGGTTGATCACTCGAATGACAGCGTGGTTTTTGAGCCTGCTTTTTCAGCTGTTTGTCTGAGCATGCAGCTGATAAACATTCCCTACAAGATGGAGTAATGCTCGGATAAATATCAAACTAAAAACGTCAGACTTATTTCATTCACACTGTAACAATTGGGGGTACACTGGAGCCCTATTTTGCTCCTTGACCTCAAACTGTTTAACTTACTGGGAAAAAACATCTGGCACAGCTTGTAGGATTTAACTAAGCGGGACACGTTTTGGCAAGGGTCAGTGATAGAGAAAAATGGGGTCAGTGATGGCAATGATAACTTGAGGGAACGTCACATGGTGTTAATGAAGCCTTACCCAGCATGCAGCAGTTTACCCTGAGAGCTCGGCTCATCATGCCACATTCAGACAAATGAAGTGGAAATGTCATATTCGTCTACACTGAATACACAGGCACATGAGTGATGTGGCTAAACTATGAAAGATCAAAGAGCTGCAGGAATGTAGTATTGACGTTAATGCATGCATCGTTGCACAGTGAAAACGTGCCGCTATCTGAAATTGGCTGGCATTAAACATGAGTGTGTGAAATCGTGAAATGTGTGTACCTTAATAAAATGTTTGGCCTTGGTCAATAGTCCTAATGTGGTGTGGCGACTGGCATCGGAGCCAACGGGAACCATCTCTTTTAATCGCTCCAAGCAGTGACGCAGCTGTGCTCGCCTGAAAACATGAAGATAACCATGAGAGCTTAACATCTTCCGTCTCTTTCAGCCCTCTCCCCTAACAGCCAGTCACCTCCACTCATGCACAATTTCTCTCATCCTCTACCCATCAAATGCTGCAGTCCTAACTGTCTTACTACTTCAATCCATCATCATGCAAAGTGATACAATTCCAGCTTCCTTCCTTCATTTATTTTTGTCTACCTTCTCTCAGTCATGCAAATTCATGTATGTCCCAGTTTCCATCCTAATTTGTGCCTCATTCTTCCTTCCTACATCTTCCCTCACATTCAACAGGATCTTTGAGTGGGGTGTAAGGGGAGTCCTAGCTTACGGGATGTTCACAATTGACCATGTAAATGGGGAAGGGCCTGGGAAGCATCAAGGCTGCGAACTAAAATGTTATTAAAATGTTTGCATGTGGACTGCATAACCATATACATGTATAGTGATTGTTAATAAAAAAATTACGGTTGTCATTAAAGTCCTATGTCATAATTAATGGGATGGTGGGGGGGGGAGATTCAAACCACAGTAGGTATCACCTAATATAACCAACAGGGTCTGTATTTGGGGACACTGCTGACAGACAGTTGACATCAGCACAGATCTGACATGAGTCTAAACAAAGCTGCTGACATCAGACCCGTGCCTATTTACACACCACGAGTGACACACGCACAGTGACACAAGTGTGGTGCCTGTGGTCAGCTCAAATAAATTCTTTTTTTCCGTTCCCTGTTGCCAGTGGCGACATATGCGTACCGTTATCAATTTGATTTCGGGCTAGTGGACGATTGTGTTTGCTGCGGAAAATCTGACATCGGGCACGAATGCCCAGTTACCCCATACTGCCCCCTGACCCAACCGCTGATAAACATCAGAGATTACCAACATTACACTGCCAAAACACAGGTCAGAGGTGGTATCAGTACACATGATTCAGAATTCCAATCATCTGTATAGCTGGGTTATCAGTAGTTATGTCAGGTGAATATCTGGTAACTTTTTTTATGTTTTATGTAATAATTGTAATGTCAGATTTTCAAACAGAACCATTCAACATAAGTCATGCAAACTTTGCTTTAAGATGTTACGACACTGAATACGAGCAAATCAATCTTCACTACGAGTTGATTAGAAACTGATGTTTTTCACTCCTAAAAAGACACAAAAACACACAACTGTCTTAGTTAATTTGGGTAAAATAAATAAGTGCAATCATTACTAATCAGTGTAATATCTTCGTGTACTCCGTAATGGCTGTGACAACTGACAAACCTAATAGCAGGTGATATCAAAAAGCCTAACGTGTGAGATTAGATATTTGAGACTCTAGGTAACATTATCTCACTCTCCAGGGCGAGCCCTTTCATCTGGTGTAACAGTTAATTAAACTTACTCAGACACACCTGGGACTTGGACCTTGTTATTACAATGGCAAATTAAACTTTTGGCACATTTAATCCGGGTTTTGTTCGGGCAAATGCTGCATTTAACCTAGATGCTAACTTAATTTTTTCCAAAGATTCAAATAAATATATTAATTAACATTGCGCAGAGATTTGTAATAAAAATCAAACAGTGAATTACGAGATTAAGACTACCAGAAACTTCACACATGAAATGGTGAACAGCTAAGCTGCATTATGATTATGAGTGCAATCTTCAGTAATGAACCGATCAATGTGGATCAGTCCCATAAATCATACGTAACATGAGATATTATTCATCAATACATTACTAGACTCTTGAAGGTCAAATCAGCATATGGTAGCCCTTTACAGATGTCTTCTGTTCAGTTTCAAAGTCTTTGGGGAAATGAAACTAGATGATTAACAGATAACCTAGCCAACTACAAAACAGTTCTAAGGTTTTAGATCCTGCAATTTGGGGAACTTTTAAGAGTCTTTACAACCACATTCTACACATAAATACCACATGTTTAATTGGCATACTAGTAACCTTATTTAATGGATTTAATGCTGCCTAACAAACTTCTATGAAATAGCAAGGAACAACTGCATTGTACAGAATATTTAAGCACATGTGTTCAGCACAAGGAAGGACTGTGCAAAATACTGTAAACAATATGTCAAACTCAGTATCATGTATCCAAATAGCATCGTGCTTCAAATCAAATACAATGTTCAGCCAAACCCAATCTGATTCACTTCCTGGAACCAGTTAGTAAATTACAGTAAGAATGCTGACATCCTAAATATCAGCAATGCGCACAGGTCTGTAAACAATATGTCAAACTCAGTATCATGTATCCAAATAGCATTGTGCTTCAAATCAAATACAATGTTCAGCCAAACCCAATCTGATTCACTTCCTGGAACCAGTTAGTAAATTACCAGGTAAAGTAATGCTCTTAAATGTTGCTCTATGTCATCCCAATAGTTAGAATTAGATATGTCAACAGGTCAAATGCAGGTCTTGAAATGAGTGGCATTGCCATGGCAACCAGTTGTTGCGCCTCAAAAATACTGCAATTTATAGTTTACAGCCAATAAAAAACCATCAGCTTAGGTAAACGCAAATTAGTCTTGCAATCAATTTAGACAAATCTGGGATCTGCAATTTTTTAATGGCTATTGTAATGAGACTTTTCTCCATGTGACACATTGGTGACACACAAACTGTGCACATCCACTATGTAGGGCCCCACTGGGTGACATGAAAAACAATAATTGCATGGACATATATCAGCAGCTGTGAGAGACACGTGGGCTGTACTGGCCTCATATGTACTACGTGAGATATCACAGGTCGGTTACAACATATTCATATGAATCATACCACATGCATAAAATGCACACCCGTCATTTCCCTCTCCTAATTTATGTATTACTAATTCTAGTAAAAACCTTTCCTACCATTCATATCCAATAATTATGCAGCTCTCACATTACACTGTCATGGCAAGCCATGCCAATTTAATTCCAACTTATATTAGAATTTAGAATCAAAGCATTTCACTCTCAATTCATATGTAATTGATATTTACCTGTTCTTCTCCAGCTCATTGTGTGTTGACCTGCCAAAGGAAAATTATTAAGTTCACAAAAAGGTCATGTTAGATACAGTCTTCTTTCATAAAGTCACATAAACCTCATGTAGTAATATCAAGTGATCAATGCAACATTCTAAATAACTGTTGACTGGTGTGTATTAATTTATACAGTTAGATATGTGTGAATATACGATTACTAATAATTATAATTTAGACATTGTTATAAGTAGCTAAGACAACAATGACAATAAACTATAGTCATGCAGGTGTATTAGGAATCGACCAAGGGAATATAATATTATAGGTCAATGTTATGACCCTTGACTGACAGAGCTTCCATAAAATGTTTTATTGCCTCATGTTGGTGCCTGGCTGTTGTCTAGGCGCTAGTTGTAGAAATGCACTTGTCACCAAAAATGTGTTTGCATTTGAGAATATATGAAGTACTGTTAGTACCACATGTTTACAGAGACCACTGCCATGTTGACTTCACCTATCTAATAAAGCAGTCCCAGGGCAGAGTTCAGCCACTGAATGAATCACATGTGCCTATGGCTGGAGAGATTACATGACTCCATTGATCACTGCCATTTTAATGAACACAGTTTATTCCCAGAGTAGCCACACTAAACACATAGCTATCCCATCGGAAACACATCCGAGTTTGAGAAAGGGGTCAACTCAAGCCATCTAAGTTGGTAGAAATTATCTCCACTTGTTCACCAGCCAGTATAATTTTGTTTCTATAACAATACATATTTAAGTTAATCTTGGACCATGAACTCGTCAGTAATGGGTCAACATCATGCCAACGGTTAGCACTCATACACACCTATAGTATAGCGCTAGACATTGGTAATGTTACCAGGACAGCAGACTAGTCCTAAACTTTGTAAACAAACCGACAAAAAGCGAACCTCAAACGTCAGTCAATAATGGGGCGTTAATGTACACTTTTCTTTGGATAACGGGCGCTTGTTTCACTGAAAAGTCAACTCAAATATCAATGACCGACTCGGGTACGTTTTAACTTAAAATAGGTCAGAATCAAGTCATTTATTAATTAAAAAACGGAATACCTTGCACTGAACGTGGGCAATGTGAATGTCAGTGTTTGTGGCTACGCCGAATGTAAACTAAAGATGGCAGTCGGGTTTTACTGCTTGGTATTATATGCCATATACGAATATACTCCAGTGGTCATTGTTTGCACGTTGATAACATAGGCCCTAGAATTGTGAAGAATACGGCAACGTGTGAAACACGCGTTATGCTGGCTGAAATATATCAACACTGCTGTTTCGACGCTGTCAGACATGGCGACCGGAACAACAGCACGCGAGGGAGTGACCTGTCAAAATTGCCCCTCTCCATTCACTACAGTTGGATGAACGGTACAGCTCCAATGAAATGTCACGGAAGGATATTTATTAAACTAACCAGTAATTATTTATTACACATAGATTACTACAAACATCACAATTTACCAATATTCAACATGACCAGGATAGGTAAATGTCCAATCAGCTGATCGGCTTCATAAATTGGGCACGGCGCCAAGAAGTCACGAGCATTGGCTAACGGAACACAAATGTCATTTCACACGTACCTATTTCCATGGAATTTTCTAGATTTTGCTGCCTTTCTCCGGGAATAATCATCTGGCATTGGTAACGTGGAGGCATAGCCATGCTCTGCCTCTGAAAGAATAACATCATTATTCAGGATTGGGCGTCCATTTCTGTTTCTGACACATTCCAACGTGGCATCTGACAGATCAAAACAACTGAATATTTCATCCAAAATGGGCTGCATACCTCGGTCTTTTCGTTCTACGTATTCAGCAGCCTGTAGCAGAAGAGCGATATTCGTCGTCGACATGCTTAAATCCCTTGATCGGTCGTTTCGCGAGGTGAGATTGTCCTGCCTACCGCACCCAGGACTCGATTTGTTTTGCTGAGGAATATTGCACGTTGCGCAAATGCGGTGAGACGCAAACACTGAGTTTGTTTACATTTCATTTAAATAATTTATTACGGAACCCAAGCTAGAGGACTGTTATTGGACAGTTATTCGCAGCCGTGCAATACATATGGTAATTTATGTAAATGTTTCTCTTCGTCCAATGGGAGGGTTGGAAAATCGCTATATAGGCTAGAAACCACGTGACAGGAGTCTCGGGCACGGCAAAATGTAAATAGTCAATCACGTGACATCTCAAAACGTGTCAGATCACCGAGACGTGACTTGTGTTTACAAACACGGCCCGAGCGACAAAGGAATGTACATTGAATGCGGGGTCGGTCTGCGTAAAACCGATATGGAACTAAAACAGCATTATTTAATGGCTCGCCGAACCGAAGACTTTATCACTGTCAACTGTTTGCCGCGTAAGCTTGGTCTTGGAAAGGAAACAAGGTTTTGCGCTGGAACTCACTGGTAGCTCGTACAGCAATGTCAATGTCAATGACAATGACGGGTGCATGCATTATGATGCACTGTATTTGAATGTTTATAATTTTTACACCGGTATTGACAGTGCTTGTCTTCATTTATCGGGTATTCATTCGTGCAGTATTTCATCAATGTAACAATTGTGCTGTACTGTCACATATTAAAATATAAATTGTATAATATTATCGTTATGTATAAAAAATAAAATGTCGTACGTTAACAATTCCCGCCACCAATCCCCTTTTAAGGGAATCTGATCAGAAACCGTGGTGGAAGTAGAGTCAGCAGCTTTCCGTGCAAGATATTTCAATTTCCAGTGTGCTTTTCTACATTTTACTTTGCAGAATTTATTTATCACATAAAATGCGTGGGTGCACAATAAAAGTTTGTTTAGGTGTGTGCAAATGTAGGTCCCACACTTCTATAGTAACGTACGTACATAGCATAGATATGCCAAATGTACATCCTATAATTATGGGATATCTTGCAATGAGTGGGCTGACAAGAATGTGGAATAAAACACCGAACTTTACATGTCGTATTTTTAATTTTTTTGAAAAAGTTGTTACGTAAGCAGGTGGTATTTTGTGAAGAAATTGTGACATAAGCAGTACTTTCATTAACATGATAGTTTGATTGACTCAAAACAACTGGGTTCCCAGGCGATGCAATTAGTCGGTTTGGTTGAAAACTAGTTTTCACCACGTTCTGAATAATTCTACGAAATTTGAAAAAGGCTGGGTCACGGTAATCACACTGCTGCCACCTGGCGTATAATATATCAACAGTGGGCACACGATACGAACAGTTTGGTGCCGCCGCCAAACGGATACATTGTAGCGCGCACATGTGGAAAAGTCAACATTTCGTTATAAACTTTATTCATTATTGATATACTGAATTATTTACCAAAAAATGAACGCAATGCAGTATAATACTGAACACTTTATGCACTCTCTCATGCATAAAATTTGCAATTACATAATACAATAATACTAAATCTATATAAAAAATTAAAATGTTCAATTAAATAATTTAAAAACAACTCAACGAAAATACTCGTATATTGAATTAAACAATTAAAATACAATTTAAATATAAATGTAGTAAACCTAAAATATAAATAAATAATGTTATATATATATATATCTTCTTCGTTTTCCCTCCCCATATATATATATATTATATATTATATATATATATATATATATATATATATATATATATATATATATATATATATATATATATATATATATATATATATATATAATATATATATATATATATATATATAATATATAATATATATATATATTATATATATATATATATATATATATATATAACGTGTTAATTTATTATTTTAGGTTTACTACATTTATATTTAAATTGTATTTTAATTGTTTGAATATACAGTATATTTTTGTGGATTTATTTTTAAATTATTTAATTGAACATTTTAATATAATGTGGATTCTTTATTGTGTATTATATGTGCAAATATTATACATTAAGTACATAAAAGTGTTCAGTAATATACTACGTGCGTTGCTGACTAATCATTCATTATATCAATAATGAATAAAAGGATTATAACGAAATGTTATTGCATATATGAAGCGTATAAACTGATTAAAGTGTGATTACCGTGACCCAGCCTTTTTCAAATTTCGTAGAATTATTCAGAACGTGGTGAAAACTAGTTTTCAACCAAACCGACTAATTGCATCGCCTGGGAACCCAGTTGTTTTGAGTCAATCAAACTATCATGTTAATGAAAGTACTGCTTATGTCACAATTTCTTCACAAAATACCACCTGCTTACGTAACAACTTTTTCAAAAAAATTGAAAATACGACATGTAAAGTTCGATGTTTTATTTCACATTCTTGTCAGCCCACTCATTGCAAGATATCCCATAATTATAGGATGTACATTTGACATATCTATGCTATGTACGTACGTTACTATAGAAGTGTGGGACCTACATTTACACACACCTAAACAAACTTTTATTGTGGACCCACGCATTTTATGTGATAAATAAATTCTGCAAAGTAAAATGTAGAAAAGCACACTGGAAATTGAAATATCTTGCACGGAAAGCTTCTGACTCTACTGCCACCACGGTTTCTGATCAGATTCCCTTAAAAGGGGATTGGTGGCGGGAATTGTTAACGTACGACATTTTTTTTTTATACATAACGATAATATTATACAATTTATATTTTAATATGTGACAGTACAGCACAATTGTTACATTGATGAAATACTGCACGAATGAATACCCGATAAATGAAGACAAGCGCTGTCAATACCGGTGTAAAAATTACAAACATTCAAATACAGTACATCATAATGCATGCACCCGTCATTGTCATTGACATTGACATTGCTGTACGAGCTACCAGTGAGTTCCAGCGCAAAACCTTGTTTCCTTTCCAAGACCAAGCTTACGCGGCAAACAGTTGACAGTGATAAAGTTTTCGGTTCGGCGAGCCATTAAATAATGCTGTTTTAGTTCCATATCGGTTTTACGCAGACCGACCCCGCATTCAATGTACATTCCTTTGTCGCTCGGGCCGTGTTTGTAAACACAAGTCACGTCTCGGTGATCTGACACGTTTTGAGATGTCACGTGATTGACTATTTACATTTTGCCGTGCCCGAGACTCCTGTCACGTGGTTTCTAGCCTATATAGCGATTTTCCAACCCTCCCATTGGACGAAGAGAAACATTTACATAAATTACCATATGTATTGCACGGCTGCGAATAACTGTCCAATAACAGTCCTCTAGCTTGGGTTCCGTAATAAATTATTTAAATGAAATGTAAACAAACTCAGTGTTTGCGTCTCACCGCATTTGCGCAACGTGCAATATTCCTCAGCAAAACAAATCGAGGAAAAGACCGAGGTATGCAGCCCATTTTGGATGAAATATTCAGTTGTTTTGATCTGTCAGATGCCACGTTGGAATGTGTCAGAAACAGAAATGGACGCCCAATCCTGAATAATGATGTTATTCTTTCAGAGGCAGAGCATGGCTATGCCTCCACGTTACCAATGCCAGATGATTATTCCCGGAGAAAGGCAGCAAAATCTAGAAAATTCCATGGAAATAGGTACGTGTGAAATGACATTTGTGTTCCGTTAGCCAATGCTCGTGACTTCTTGGCGCCGTGCCCAATTTATGAAGCCGATCAGCTGATTGGACATCTATGTGTAATAAATAATTACTGGTTAGTTTAATAAATATCCTTCCGTGACATTTCATTGGAGCTGTACCGTTCATCCAACTGTAGTGAATGGAGAGGGGCAATTTTGACAGGTCACTCCCTCGCGTGCTGTTGTTCCGGTCGCCATGTCTGACAGCGTCGAAACAGCAGTGTTGATATTATATTTCAGCCAGCATAACGCGTGTTTCACACGTTGCCGTATTCTTCACAATTCTAGGGCCTATGTTATCAACGTGCAAACAATGACCACTGGAGTATATTCGTATATGGCATATAATACCAAGCAGTAAAACCCGACTGCCATCTTTAGTTTACATTCGGCGTAGCCACAAACACTGACATTCACATTGCCCACGTTCAGTGCAAGGTATTCCGTTTTTTAATTAATAAATGACTTGATTCTGACCTATTTTAAGTTAAAACGTACCCGAGTCGGTCATTGATATTTGAGTTGACTTTTCAGTGAAACAAGCGCCCGTTATCCAAAGAAAAGTGTACATTAACGCCCCATTATTGACTGACGTTTGAGGTTCGCTTTTTGTCGGTTTGTTTACAAAGTTTAGGACTAGTCTGCTGTCCTGGTAACATTACCAATGTCTAGCGCTATACTATAGGTGTGTATGAGTGCTAACCGTTGGCATGATGTTGACCCATTACTGACGAGTTCATGGTCCAAGATTAACTTAAATATGTATTGTTATAGAAACAAAATTATACTGGCTGGTGAACAAGTGGAGATAATTTCTACCAACTTAGATGGCTTGAGTTGACCCCTTTCTCAAACTCGGGTGTGTTTCCTGAACTCTGCCCTGGGACTGCTTTATTAGATAGGTGAAGTCAACATGGCAGTGGTCTCTGTAAACATGTGGTACTAACAGTACTTCATATATTCTCAAATGCAAACACATTTTTGGTGACAAGTGCATTTCTACAACTAGCGCCTAGACAACAGCCAGGCACCAACATGAGGCAATAAAACATTTTATGGAAGCTCTGTCAGTCAAGGGTCATAACCAAATTATATAATATTATATTCCCTTACATAATGTTATATTCCATGTTTAGCAAACGCCGTCAAGCGATTAACAAAATGGCTGCATATTCACACATATCTAACTGTATAAATTAATACACACCAGTCAACAGTTATTTAGAATGTTGCATTGATCACTTGATATTACTACATGAGGTTTATGTGACTTTATGAAAGAAGACTGTATCTAACATGACCTTTTTGTGAACTTAATAATTTTCCTTTGGCAGGTCAACACACAATGAGCTGGAGAAGAACAGGTAAATATCAATTACATATGAATTGAGAGTGAAATGCTTTGATTCTAAATTCTAATATAAGTTGGAATTAAATTGGCATGGCTTGCCATGACAGTGTAATGTGAGAGCTGCATAATTATTGGATATGAATGGTAGGAAAGGTTTTTACTAGAATTAGTAATACATAAATTAGGAGAGGGAAATGACGGGTGTGCATTTTATGCATGTGGTATGATTCATATGAATATGTTGTAACCGACCTGTGATATCTCACGTAGTACATATGAGGCCAGTACAGCCCACGTGTCTCTCACAGCTGCTGATATATGTCCATGCAATTATTGTTTTTCATGTCACCCAGTGGGGCCTAAAAGTAACCTGGAAAAATTTTTAAAATTTGATTTGGGAAATTTTTAAATTTTTAAAAAATAAATTTTAAAAATTTTTTTTTAAATTTTTTTTTAAAATTTTTAAATTAAAATTTAATACCCCTTTTTTTTTTCCTTTTTCTCCCGGGACGGGTTTTTTAAAAAAAAAATCTTTTTTTTCCCTTTTTAAAATTTAATATTTAAAGCAAAAATTTTTGAAAAAAAACAATCTTTTACAGGAAAAAGGGAAAAAAAATTTTTAAATCGGGGAAAATTTAAAATTTTTTTTTTTCAAATAATTTTTTAGCCCCAAAAGGTTCTGGGTTTTAAATTTAAAAATAAAAAACCCCTTTTAAATTTAAAAAATTTTTATTTAAAGTAAAATTGGGTTTAAAAGGGGTTTTTGGGCCCCCCTTTTAAAAATTTTTTTTTCCCCAAAAAAAAAAAGCTTAAAAAGGGGAAAAATTTTAAAATTTAAGAAAAAAGGGGTTTAAAAATTTTAATGGAAATTAAAGGATTTTTTTGAATTGGGAAACCCAAAAAATTTGAGGGGTTTTACAAAAAAAAATAAAAGGAAAAAACCCTTTTGCCGGGGTTTTTAAATAGGTTTTGGCGGAAAATTTTATTAAAAAACCCCCCAAAAATCCCCCTATTTTTCCTAATTTTTTTTTTTAAATTTAAAATTTTTCCTTTTAAAAAATTTTCCTTTTCAAACCAAAGGGGCCACAAAACCAAAAAAATTTTTAATTTTTTTTTACAAATTTTTTTCCTTTTTTTATTTTTGGGGGAAAATTTGTTTTTTCACGGCATAATCCCCTTTTTTTTAAAACCCTTTTTTTTCAACAATTTTAAAAATTATTTTAAAAAAATAAAATTATTTTTTATTTTCAAATTTAAAAAGAATTGTATTTTTAAAAAAAATGTTTTTTTTTTTTCATTTTTAATTCCCCGGGTTTTAAATTTGGGGGGTTTTTTTTTTTAAAACCTTTAAAAAACCCAACTTTAAACCCTTAAATGGGGAAAAAGGGGAAAATCAAAGGTTTTAAATTTTTGTTTTTCCCAAAGAAAAAAACCGGGGATTTTTAAAAAAAATTTTAAATTAATTTAAAACCTTTTCCCTTTAAAGGGGAAAAAAAAAACCAAAAGGGGAAAAAAGGGAAAAAAAAAGATGACCCTTGGCCCCCAAAATTTTTTTTGGGGCCTTTTTTGAAAAAAATTTTTTCCCCCAAAGGCCTTTTAAAAAATTAGTTCTCCCCTGGAAAAAAAACTTTTGGTTTTTTTTGTTTTAAATTCCCCCCACTCTTAAAAACCAAATTTTAAAAAATTATTTCCCCTTCCCTTTTTTTCCAATTTCCCCAAAAAAAGGGTTTTTTTTTTTAAGGGGTAGTTTCCCGGGGGGGAAAAGTTTTTTTAAATTTAAAAGGGGCCCCCGGGGGAATTTTGGGGTTAAAATTTTTTTAAATTTAAAATAAAATTTAAAAAGTTAAAAAAATATTCAAAATCTTTTAAAAGGGAAAGGGGGGGAACAACCCCGGGGGGAAACCAAATTCCCCCTTTTTTTAATTGGGGCCAAATTTAAAAGGGGAGGGGAATTTTAAAAAATTTTTAAAAATCCACAACCACTCAACAAAAAGGGATGGACCAATAAAAACTTTTTCCCCTTTTAGGAAATATGGGACCCACAATTATTTCGGGGAGGCGTTGTTTTCTGGAAATTATCGGATCCCCTCCCCTATCCCCCCCCAACGGCTAAACAGGTTCCAACATTCCCCAAAAACAGGGTGGTTGTACACTTTTTTACATCCCGTAACTGGGGTTATAAATTAGAGGTGAATAAATTTTTTTTTTTATGTAAAATTTAATGAGTTTAAGCAAACAGAAATTAAAATATTAAACTTTTTTTTTTCATGAATGGCAATCAACTCACAACTATTAGAAATTTTTTACCCTAAAAAACCAAAAAAAAAACTGGTTTAGAATTGGAAAATAATAAAACAATAATATTTATTCGAGGGGCAAACAAATAATAGAGGGGAATAAAACCTTTCTGGAGTTAATATTAGCATAAACCCCTTCAGGGCGAGCCCATGTGAATAAATTTTCCTTACCCGGGCCAAACCCGGGTTTATTTTTTCAAGGAAATTAAATTTTGGCCAAGGGTTTGCGAAATTTTAACCAATATTAATTTTTCCAAAACAAATAAAATTAATTTTGCGGGAATTTTAATAAAAATGAAACTTTTAAATAAACTGACTCCAAAACAAAATGACATTAGTTAAGTGCAATTTTGAAATAATTACAGTATTAAATTTCGTACATAATATTATTCATCTACAATCTTAAGGGAAAAGATATGGTGCCTTTAAATGTTTTGTTCAGTTTATCTTTGGGAAAGAAATAGATGTTACAACAACCCCAACCAAAACTTTAAGGTTTTTATCCGCAATTTGGGGAATTTAAGGCCCTTCCCATTTTCCAATACCACTGTTAATTCATTTATTCCTTATTTATGATTTAATCCCAAAAATCTTAATGGGGAAAATTGTATTTTAAAAGTTCGCACAAAAAGGAAAAATGTAAAAATATTATACTC
>JAODUO010000634.1:0-45000 GCA_025642075.2 Ridgeia piscesae
ACGAGAACAAGAACAGTATTGTCATTTAGAGTTTTGCAGCAGAGTCAATGTTTTAAACAAATCACAAGATTTTATCAGAAGAGCATTGACAGAGATCTTAGTTCTCCCTTCACCATCAACTGGTTCTTGTCATTAACACAACTGATAAATTGCTTGTTTGGAAAAAATGTCATTACAAAGAAAGCAGTACGCTGTACTATTTAACAAGTTCAACTGTGATGTTAAAACTAGGAACACTTGCTGGAAACGGTGTCCTGGTGACTGTGAAAATTCTAAATGGCAGCAACCAGAAAGTATAGTATTGGTCTGGTGAGCTGATATTCCCCCACTGACCCACTGCCCTTTACAAAAGATCCACGAGAAACCCCAATGTTCTCAGTCGTATCACTCTACATGACTGACTACTCTTGTCATGTCATCAATAGTTCTGACTGCTGGGTAACTGTTCACCACACATTGACATGCGAGTACAACATACTACGTGGCTGCTGGTCCCTACTATGCATGCTCACCTGACAACATGCACGCATGCTCATACACACATATACACACTAGCTGTATGCCAGGTTATACATTATAGATGCTACTTGCATACTGAGTCATGTAACCATGTTTTTTACGAGTGCAATAAACAACAGAAATAAACACACTTAGACAGGAATTAAAATGTATAATATATTTTAATTTTCTCCTAGTGGGAATTTACCTTCCTCAAAGGTGTTACACCTAATATGGCCCCTTTAAGGTTTTTGCATATTTGAACAAACCAGTGCAAAGTGGGAGTCACAAAGATGTTTTGTTAAAAATTACTACCCACCACAATTTTGCTGTAGTTCTAATTAAAGCTGGTTTTCTTAGTTCATTTGTTTTTTCTTAAAAACCATTCCGGATACACGAGATGACTTTATGTTATAGAAGCTACCATTCCAGATTTGGTTTTCAAATCGGTGCTTTCAATTATCCTGACTGTTGAGACAATGGGGCACAATGACGGTTCATATTACAATGGGATTACATGAACAATAACGACAATGGATAGAGGTGTAATCAGGGTTACCAGTGCCAAAAGATGTCTTATTACAGGAGTGACGTGCAGGTTATGTTTTACTGAGAGTTCTTCACTTGGCATGTTTCATTCTGCTAAGAATCTGCATTGGTAATTTGCATAAATTATTAATGACGCACAGGTAAGATTGGGTGCATCTGCCATGTGTGTCAGTCACAATGTCACTAGGCATACACATGCAATTATTACCATGTGCATCGTTTGACACAGCAGTCTGACATTGGTGATACTGCCACAAAATGTGCGAGTCACCATGTCACTACGCATGACATAACATGGCAATGACACAACTTATAAATAAAATAAAATATGCAAAACACTATAATCCCTACAAGCTGTATATCAACACATGCTGCATGTTTTGTCACCGACACCGCACTGACACAAATCCATGACACAGCATACACGTGTCACCACATCACTGACATACAACACCACATGACTCAACACAACAAACACACAGCTTCTACAACACCTACATGTTGTTGCCATCTCAACACAACACAACACACACAGCTTCTACAACACCTACATGTTGTTGCCATCTCAACACAACAAACACACAGCTTCTACAACACCTACATGTTGTTGCCATCTCAACACAACACAACACACACAGCTTCTACAACACCTACATGTTGTTGCCATCTCAATACAACAAACACACAGCTTCTACAACACCTACATGTTGTTGCCATCTCAATACAACAAACACACAGCTTCTACAACACCTACATGTTGTTGTCATCTCAACATGTTGTTGTCATCTCAACATGTTGCTGTCATCTCAACATGCTACACACAAAGCTCCATACTGTGTCACCGACGCTGACACCGACATGGACAACGACACAACACACTTACTGTGTATGTACTGGACGACCTTTGAACTGAGGCCGTGTCGTGACAATGTCATGAGAACCTCGGCAGCACTCTTCCTCCAGGGCACGTTGTGGGGTGGACACCAGCTGGTGATGGCACTGAAGAGCAGGGTGAGGTCATCCTTGTCAGCCAGCTCCTCGGCCGGGGGCACGTGACTGCACAACCTCACGAGGATCTGGAGACACACAGACAGACATATGGGTTGAAGCTACAAGCTGGCACAGATACAGAGCTCCCAGTGGGGTTAATACCCTAGCCACATTGCACCTGGTCAACACTGTTATGAGCTATATTCAAAGTAGAGTTGTATTTTGTTGAGACGATGGTCCAAGATGATTAAGCTTAAAAATTGTAATTGTAATGTAAGATATATAGTAGATAAAAAAGTGAAACGTCACTATTGAGATAATTCTTAGGATTGGACAAGTGACTCGAAGTTTTATTGTTACAGAGAGTATGGGACTATCATACAGTGACCTTAATTGTGAAGTGACTAAAATAAGTCACTTAAAGGCATGTTCATAAATGTAACGGTGTCAGTCAAAACATACACACATACACCCACCCACCCACCCACCCCACCCACCCACACCACACACACACACACACACACACACACACACAACACACATAAACACCCCCCACACAAACACACACCATCTACACACCCACCTACACACACCCCACCCCACACACACACCCCACACGCACAAACACACACACACACAGTGTTACACACACACTAACACACTTGTGCTGACCTGTGCGAAGACCTTCTGTAGTAGGACCCTGCGTTCCTCGGGTGTGAACTCACACCCCGGCTGTGGTGTGTCGGGGGTGAGCTGGATGTCAGGCAGGTCAAAGAAGAGGTAGAGACACTTGACAAGGGTGGAGGGCAGGGCGGCGGCAGTCATGCAGTCTACGAGACTCGAGTGTGAGCTACAGAGCAGGTTGATGGTGCTCAGCAGCATCCAGCCATTGCTGCTCTCCTCCGTCCAGTTGATCTCCAGAAACTTCACAATCGCACCACTCGCTGCCGCTATAACACACAAGTAAACACACATTCTTACACAGCCTTAGGACAGCCTCACTGCAGCTACAACACACAGGTAAACACACTTTCTTACACAGCCTTAGGACAGCCTCACTGCAGCTACAATACACAGGTAAACACACTTTCTTACACAGCCTTAGGACAGCCTCACTGCAGCTACAACACACAGGTAAACACACTTTCTTACACAGCCTTAGGACAGCCTCACTGCAGCTACAATACACAGGTAAACACACATTCTTACACAGCCTTAGGACAGCCTTACTGTAGCTACAACACACAGGTAAACACACTTTCTTACACAGCCTTAGGACAGCCTCACTGCAGCTACAACACACAGGTAAACACACTTTCTTACACAGCCTTAGGACAGCCTTACTGCAGCTACAACACACAGGTAAACACACGTTCTTACACAGCCTTAGGACAGCCTCACTGCAGCTACAACACACAGGTAAACACACGTTCTTACACAGCCTTAGGACAGCCTCACTGCAGCTACAACACACAGGTAAACACACGTTCTTACACAGCCTTAGGACAGCCTCACTGCAGCTACAACACACAGGTAA
The DNA here is from genome assembly GCA_025642075.2 of Ridgeia piscesae. Taxonomy (NCBI): domain Eukaryota; kingdom Metazoa; phylum Annelida; class Polychaeta; order Sabellida; family Siboglinidae; genus Ridgeia; species Ridgeia piscesae. The sequence goes on from JAODUO010000634.1 coordinate 3,575, forward strand.
ACACACGTTCTTACACAGCCTTAGGACAGCCTCACTGCAGCTACAACACACAGGTAAACACACGTTCTTACACAACCTTAGGACAGCCTCACTGCAGCTACAACACACAGGTAAACACACGTTCTTACACAGCCTTAGGACAGCCTCACTGCAGCTACAATACACAGGTAAACACACATTCTTACACAGCCTTAGGACAGCCTTACTGTAGCTACAACACACAGGTAAACACACTTTCTTACACAGCCTTAGGACAGCCTCACTGCAACTACAACACACAGGTAAACACACTTTCTTACACAGCCTTAGGACAGCCTTACTGCAGCTACAACACACAGGTAAACACACGTTCTTACACAGCCTTAGGACAGCCTCACTGCAGCTACAACACACAGGTAAACACACGTTCTTACACAGCCTTAGGACAGCCTCACTGCAGCTACAACACACAGGTAAACACACGTTCTTACACAGCCTTAGGACAGCCTCACTGCAGCTACAACACACAGGTAAACACACGTTCTTACACAGCCTTAGGACAGCCTCACTGCAGCTACAACACACAGGTAAACACACGTTCTTACACAACCTTAGGACAGCCTCACTGCAGCTACAACACACAGGTAAACACGTTCTTACACAGCCTTAGGACAGCCTCACTGTAGCTACAACACACAGGAAAACACACGTTCTTACACAGCCTTAGGACAGTCTCCCTGCAGCTACATACACAGGTAAACACACGTTCTTACACAGCCTTAGGACAGCCTCACTGCAGCTACAACACACAGGTAAACACACGTTCTTACACAGCGTTAGGACAGTCTCCCTGCAGCTACATACACAGGTAAACACACGTTCTTACACAGCCTTAGGACAGCCTCACTGCAGCTACAACACACAGGTAAACACACGTTCTTACACAGCCTTAGGACAGCCTCACTGCAGCTACAACACACAGGTAAACATACGTTCTTACACAGCCTTAGGACAGCCTCACTGCAGCTACAACACACAGGTAAACACACATTCTTACAAAGCCTTAGGACAGCCTCACTGCAGCTACAACACACAGGTAAACACACATTCTTACACAGCCTTAGGACAGCCTCACTGCAGCTACAACACACAGGTAAACACACACTCTTACAAAGCCTTAGGACAGCCTCACTGCAGCTACAACACACAGGTAAACACACGTTCTTACACAGCCTTAGGACAGCCTCACTGCAGCTACAACACACAGGTAAACACACATTCTTACACAGCCTTAGGACAGCCTCACTGCAGCTACAACACACAGGTAAACACACGTTCTTACACAGCCTTAGGACAGCCTCACTGCAGCTACAACACACAGGTAAACACACGTTCTTACACAGCCTTAGGACAGCCTCACTGCAGCTACAACACACAGGTAAACACACGTTCTTACACAGCCTTAGGACAGCCTCACTGCAGCTACAACACACAGGTAAACACACGTTCTTACACAGCCTTAGGACAGCCTCACTGCAGCTACAACACACAGGTAAACACACGTTCTTACACAGCCTTAGGACAGCCTCACTGCAGGTACAATACACAGGTAAACACACGTTCTTACACAGCCTTAGGACAGCCTCACTGCAGCTACAACACACAGGTAAACACACGTTCTTACACAGCCTTAGGACAGCCTCACTGCAGCTACAACACACAGGTAAACACACGTTCTTACACAGCCTTAGGACAGCCTCACTGCAGCTACAACACACAGGTAAACACACGTTCTTACACAGCCTTAGGACAGCCTCACTGCAGCTACAACACACAGGTAAACACACGTTCTTACACAGCCTTAGGACAGCCTCACTGCAGCTACAACACACAGGTAAACATACACTCTTACAAAGCCTTAGGACAGCCTCACTGCAGCTACAACACACAGGTAAACATACACTCTTACAAAGCCTTAGGACAGCCTCACTGCAGCTACAACACACAGGTAAACACACATTCTTACACAGCCTTAGGACAGCCTCACTGCAGCTACAACACACAGGTAAACACACACTCTTACAAAGCCTTAGGACTGCCTCACTGCAGCTACAACATACAGGTAAACACACATTCTTACACAGCCTTAGGACAGCCTCACTGCAGCTACAACACACAGGTAAACACACATTCTTACAAAGCCTTAGGACAGCCTCACTGCAGCTACAACATACAGGTAAACACACATTCTTACACAGCCTTAGGACTGCCTCACTGCAGCTACAACACACAGGTAAACACACATTCTTACAAAGCCTTAGGACAGCCTCACTGCAGCTACAACACACAGGTAAACACACATTCTTACAAAGCCTTAGGACAGCCTCACTGCAGCTACAACACACAGGTAAACATACGTTCTTACACAGCCTTAGGACAGCCTCACTGCAGCTACAACACACAGGTAAACACACATTCTTACACAGCCTTAGGACAGCCTCACTGTAGCTACAACACACAGGTAAACACACACTCTTACAAAGCCTTAGGACAGCCTCACTGCAGCTACAACATACAGGTAAACACACATTCTTACACAGCCTTAGGACTACCTCACTGCAGCTACAACACACAGGTAAACACACATTCTTACACAGCCTTAGGACAGCCTCACTGCAGCTACAACACACAGGTAAACACACATTCTTACAAAGCCTTAGGACAGCCTCACTGCAGCTACAACATACAGGTAAACACACATTCTTACACAGCCTTAGGACTGCCTCACTGCAGCTACAACACACACGTAAACACACGTTCTTACACAGCCTTAGGACAGCCTCACTGCAGCTACAACACACAGGTAAACACACATTCTTACACAGCCTTAGGACAGCCTCACTGCAGCTACAACACACAGGTAAACACACATTCTTACACAGCCTTAGGACAGCCTCACTGCAGCTACAACACACAGGTAAACACACATTCTTACACAGCCTTAGGACAGCCTCACTGCAGCTACAACACACAGGTAAACACACGTTCTTACACAGCCTTAGGACAGCCTCACTGCAGCTACAACACACAGGTAAACACACATTCTTACACAGCCTTAGGACAGCCTCACTGCAGCTACAACACACAGGTAAACACACGTTCTTACACAACCTTAGGACAGCCTCACTGCAGCTACAACACACAGGTAAACACACGTTCTTACACAGCCTTAGGACAGCCTCCATGCAGCTACAACACACAGGTAAACACACGTTCTTACACAGCCTTAGGACAGCCTCACTGCAGCTACAACACACAGGTAAGACTATTCAGTCATACACAAATATCCACCACTGTCTACAGCCAAGTAGTCACTCAAACAGCTACAAATGTCGCACATAGTCACACACACCCAATGAATACACAGAAACATTACTGACATTACACACTGGAAAAAGTGAGAACAAAGAACAAATAAGTCTTCATAGATTAAAAGGGCATTTGGAGGTGAACACACGACAGTGTTACTCTCAACTCTGCAGCTGATCAACCAACTTCCAGTTATCGTGGCAACTGTACATATTCAGATGACGTAAGACCACATTTGAATTCCCCCCGGCGGCCATTATAACGTTTCCTTCTATGCCTGCTAGGATTTTTCCACGAGGGTGTTCACACTGTCAGACATTAATTAGCCTTCATTCGTTTACACATGTGCTGTATAAAATTCATGAAATTCTAATACCACATTTTCCCACAATCCCATCTGTAACCTGACATCCTTTAATTCCTGCTAGAGCCAAACACTGATGTTCCTGGATCACATCACCAATCAAAATGACGCCAGTATCTACATGAAGATAAACAGTGACTGACATCTGTCATAATTTGACAGCTGTGATGCCACGCTGCACAAATACATCATTTCTACTCACTCAACACAACACAGGTCCTCATACAAATTCAAACCTGCATAATGCCATTTCTATTGGGAACTCTCTCGTGGTGGACAAGCCCCTTATCATTTTCTGACACCCCAAACATCAAAACAAATTACTATCTTCTGTAACCTATGTTATCAGACAGCCGTCAGAATACATACGATCACCACATTTGTCAGCTTAGTTATAGTTAAGCAATAGACTTAGTGAGAACCCCAGTCAGACAGACAGTGCAGTGTTCAATACACAAGTTATTGATCTGAAGAGCCCAACGTAAACATGCACTGTGAGGTCTTCATTAGTGCATCCCCAGAGACGTCCACAGCTTTCACCATGTCACTCATTCACTCAAGAAGCACACAAGAAGACTGGAATTACACAGAGAACATGTCCAACTGATACAGCCTCACATCTCCAGTGACATCCGATAGTATCAATCTTTAATAAGACATAACAAGAGTGCGGTGTACATCAACAATCTAGAGGCAGAGAAAGGACAAGGAAGGCATGTGAATATCAACAGTACAGTTGTTTATTTGTCTGTGATAACGCCAGTAGTTGGTGCTGATCTGTTCATTTATAAAACATGTTAATACATTGCCACACTGCAACTCCAGCAGTGAGTACCTGTGTGCAAGCTGGGCTCACCTATAAATGGTTACAATATCGTTTAATTAACTACTTATTAAATCACTGGCCTGGTGCACAACAGGCATAAGCCTATTGATTGTCAATGGTACATGTAATTAGCATACTAGCACTCAGAAAATCTGTTAGTATGCCAAGCCTCCTACTGTCCTACACCACTGCCTGCAATGGTGTGATTACATGGGCACACAGGAAGTGAATGGTGGAGACCCAAGTAGGGTGTTGAGTGAAAGTGAGCAACGACATTGTGGGGAACTAGGTTCATTTAACCTGACCACAGCATGGAAGTTACAATGCTGCCATCAGTGTGGATAAAGGACACTATTTCCACGACACACCTTGAAGGTGTCCTCGACTCCTGTGTCCTGAAGTTGACAGTTTTCAGTATATGTGACCTGAATAATAAACTCGTGAATATGGGACATATGTCGGTTGTACATAATATTATACATGTCCTTCAGTCGTGCTTCAGACATGACCCCTTTATATTTAGCCATAGGTCCCTACCATCTGGCGAATCTTATTCCCAGTAATCCCTGGGAAAGAAAGATCCCACACCTGGGATAAATGTGTCACCTCTCAGAAGTCATATTGTATGGTTGTCATTGGTTGATATATTTCAATACATTGCCGTGTCGAGAGACACCGGCTACTACAACAGTGCCAGGTGAGTAGCCAAGAGAATGAGGGAGCAGCTGAGGATTCTTACAGATAGACACAACTCGGGGAGAGACAGACCCTTTGCCAGAAATTACATTTTGCCAGCCTTGAATTAATCAAGTGTGCTGTTTGGGGACAGCCTGTGTGAAGGCCATTCACCACATAGTCATTATTGGTCAGGTTTTAATGACATACTGGTGTCACTTGTGCTAATTAAGTAATATATGAACTGATAAATTCAATCTGCATCACTACGAGTTGTGTCACTACAAGTTGTGTCACTACAAGTTGTGTCACTATGAGATGTGTCAGTACAACTTGTGTCTCTATGAGTTGTGTCACTACGAGTTGCGTCACTAGTCTACGGGTTGTGTCGCTATGAGTTGTGTCACTATGAGTTGTGTCACTACGAGTTGTCACTACGAGTTGTCACTATGAGGTGTCATCATGAGTTGTCACTACCAGTAGTCACTATAGATTGTGTCACTACAAGTTGTCACTACTGGTTGTCACTATCGATTGTGTCATTACGAATTGTCACTACCACTTGTCACTATCGGTTATGTCATTACGAATTGTCACTACCAGTTGTCATTATCGGTTATGTCATTACGAGTTGTCGCTACCACTTGTCACTATTGGTTATGTCATTACGAATTGTCACTACCAGTTGTCAGTTGTCACTATCGGTTATGTCATTATGAATTGTCACTACCAGTTGTCACTATCGGTTATGTCATTATGAATTGTCACTACCAGTTGTCACTATCGGTTGTGTCATTACGAGTTGTCACTACCAGTTGTCACTATCAGTTGTGTCATTACGAGTTGTCACTACCAGTTGTCACTATCAGTTGTGTCATTATGAATTGTCGCTACCCTTTGCCAGAAATTACATTTTGCCAGCCTTAATTAATCAAGGGGTTTTGTTTGGGTCACACCAGTTTTCAAGGGGCCATTTCACCACCCTAGTCACTTTTCGGTAGGTTTTAATTTACATACCCGTTGTCCACTTGTGCTAATTATGTTAAATATATGATGATTAAATTTCAATCTGCATCACTACGGTTGTGTCACTTTCAAGTTGTGTCACTACCCAAATTTGTGTCACTACGAGATGTTTTCAGTACACTATCGGTTGTGTCATTACAAGTTTGTCACTACCAGTGGGCACTATCGGTTGTTCTTTCAAGTTTGTCACTACCAGTTGTCACTATCGGTTTGTCACTACGAGTTGTCACTATCACAGTTGTCACTACCGGAGTTGTGTCATTACAAGTTGTCACTACCAGTAGTCACTATCGATTGTGTCATTACAAGTTGTCACTACCACTAGTCACTATCGGTTGTGTCATTACGAGTTGTCACTACCAGTTGTCACTATCGGTTATGTCATTACAAGTTGTCACTACCAGTTGTCACTATCGGTTATGTTATTACGAATTGTCACTACCAGTTGTCAGTTGTCACTATCGGTTATGTCATTATGAATTGTCACTACCAGTTGTCACTATCGGTTGTGTCATTAATAAGTTGTCACTACCAGTTGTCACTATCGGTTGTGTCATTACAAGTTGTCACTACCAGTAGTCACTATCGGTTATGTCATTACGAGTTGTCACTACCAGTTGTCACTATCGGTTATGTCATTACAAGTTGTCACTACCAGTTGTCACTATCGGTTATGTTTATTACAATTGTCACTACCAGTTGTCACTATCGGTTATGTCATAATAATTGTCACTACCAGTTGTCACTATCGGTTGTGTCATTACGAGTTGTCACTACCAGTTGTCACTATCGGTTGTGTCATTACGAGTTGTCACTACCAGTTGTCACTATCAGTTGTGTCATTATGAGTTGTCACTACCAGTTGTCACTATCAGTTGTGTCATTACGAGTTGTCACTACCAGTTGTCACTATCGGTTGTGTCATTACAAGTTGTCACTACCAGTTGTCACTATCGGTTGTGTCATTACAAGTTGTCACTACCAGTTGTCACTATCGGTTGTGTCATTAATAGTTGTCACTACCAGCAGTCACTATCGGTTGTGTCATTACAAGTTGTCACTACCAGTAGTCACTATCGGTTGTCATTATGAGTTGTCCCTACCAGTAGTCACTATCGGTTGTGTCATTACAAGTTGTCACTACCAGTAGTCACTATCGGTTGTATCATTACAAGTTGTCACTACCAGTTGTCACTATCGGTTGTGTCACTAATATTTGTCACTACCAGCAGTCACTATCGGTTGTGTCATTACAAGTTGTCACTACCAGCAGTCACTATCGGTTGTGTCATTACAAGTTATCACTACCAGTTGTCACTATCGGTTGTGTCATTACAAGTTGTCACTACCAGTTGTCACTATCGGTTTGTCATTACAAGTTGTCACTACCAGTTGTCACTATCGGTTGTGTCATAACAAGTTGTCACTACCAGTTGTCACTATCGGTTGTGTCTTTATGAGTTGTCACTACCAGCAGTCACTATCGGTTGTGTCATTACAAGTTGTCACTACCAGTTGTCACTATCGGTTGTGTCATTACAGAGTTGTCACTACCAGTTGTCACTATCGGTTGTGTCATTACAAGTTGTCACTACCAGTTGTCACTATCGGTTGTGTCATAACAAGTTGTCACTACCAGTTGTCACTATCGGTTGTGTCATTACGAGTTGTCACTACCAGTTGTCACTATCGGTTGTGTCATAACAAGTTGTCACTACCAGTTGTCACTATCGGTTGTGTCTTTATGAGTTGTCACTACCAGCAGTCACTATCGGTTGTGTCATTACAAGTTGTCACTACCAGTTGTCACTATCGGTTGTGTCTTCATGAGTTGTCACTACCAGTTGTCACTATCGGTTGTGTCATTACAAGTTGTCACTACCAGTTGTCACTATCGGTTGTGTCTTCATGAGTTGTCACTACCAGTTGTCACTATCGGTTGTGTCTTTATGAGTTGTCACTACCAGTTGTCACTATCGGTTGTGTCATTACGAGTTGTCGCTGTTGTCATTGAGAGCTGCTGAGAGGGTGGAAGTGTGTGGCTCCCTCCCCATGATGGATGAAAGGGAAAGGAGAACATTTCTACATTAATAATCCCACATAAATGCAACAATCACAAATACACTGACAGGTGGCGACACTAGTGGTCAGCCAACCCACAAAAGCGTGATCTTACAGAACGCTGCATGCAGTAGATATCGACCACTGGGAAATATGAATTAAGCCATAACTCCCACTTCCATTTGAAAGTGTTGTGCTTACTGTGTGCCTTTTACAGCTGTCCTGGAGGAGTTATAAAAACAAACGGTTGCCATTTAGATAAATGCACATGACCCACATGGCTGGATTAACAATAAATAAATTTAAGAGATCCCGCGAGGCCAATCTCAGAGAGCTACACAAATAGGCAAAATATCAGGATAAATTGCTGCAGCATATGGAGAGAATAGAAGCACTTTCAGGCTCAAATCAATGGCACAATGTGAGGCTCAGGTTGGATATTATTACGTGTGTGCGTGCGTGCGTGCGTGCGTGCGTGCGTGCGTGCGTGCGTGCGTGCGTGCGTGCGTGCGTGTGTGTGTGTGCACTGTGTAGTGTGCACTAATAGTAGTCAGAGGACTTAATCATAATATAAATTTATGTAATGTTTCAGGTCATTCCATAAGCACAATTTTTGAATCAGTATTAGATACTGCAGTAATATTTAATTTTTCGCAGGAGGCAAGCACCGACTCTTGATGTAGCAGCAAATTCAAGAAGCCACAATCTGGAGCAAGGATGTGCAATAACTAAATGTAGTAGGAACCACAAATACGACCACTTTTTATGTTTATAGCATGTAATCAGAATGTTTACCTTAGAACAATAATTGTGTTAAGTCTTTATACATTATATTTTATTTAAAAAAAATTATAGACACTATATATATATATATATATACACTCTTAAAAGGAAACATGTTAAACAAATTTACACAATTATCAAAACTAGTACATAACATGCAGTGCTTTTGACACAATCATCTTGTGAGCACACATCTACAGCAAACGTTTTCATGAGTAATTTTCCTAATGTTTTAACAAACTGAAATAAAAGGATAATTAATTTACTGACAGGATTTTAAAACATCTACCTCCTTGACCTTTTTGTGTGTTACATTGCATTGCATTATGCACTATTGCATTGATGAATCTTGTTGTTGATGCCATGACACCAGACAGCTTGCTTGCTTCACAGGGGCATCTCCTGTCTTGTATCTTGGTGAGGCTGGGTAATTAAACTACCACAGCTTACAGGTGCAGCAGGGGAGTGGGTAATCTGGACTGTCAGCTGAAGACTGATTACCCAGCAGGGTAGTCAATTTAGTGTCACATGTAGATATTGGTAAATAAAATAAAAATGTCTTAAAACAAACATTTGTTCTTGGCAAGGAAATGGCATATAATATGCTGATTGGACAGTTTACAAGTTCTTTATTTGTCAATGTGGTGTATAATACACATAGTATATAAGGTTGTGGAAGTGTTGGAACAGACAGCTGCAGGCAAGAACTAGACGATACTGGTAAACACTGTTTTTTTCTAAAAATAATATTACATTTCTTTAGAAATACACTATACACTAATATTTATCTTCTTAGTTCTTCTAGTATGTATAGTGCATGACCTGTTTTAATGAACTTCAAAAGTGTCTTTGGAAAGTTCTGGTTGAAAAGGGTGCTATAACAATGTTTATTATTTATTACATTATTACTACAGACGCTGCTGTAGTGCTGCACAGTGCAATTTATTTGTTGCTTTACTTCTGGGTTTTTGCACCTCTCCAAGGTGAGAAGACCTCTATGACATTATCTTAGTGAAACTGGTGAGGGGATAGCCGAGGTGTTGATGAGACTGCCCAGTGTGACAGCTGGTGACACCTACAATACCCACACGGCATACAAGGTTTACGATGTATGTCAATAATATATATTTCTCGCCCGCCTGTTGCAACGCTGGCCACCTGAACCATTCTCATAATTACCAGCTCGACCAGTATAAGATGATTACGAATTTGGCGTAGGCAATTCGTTTACCAACGGTATTATTTATTAATGCGCTGTGGGTATCTGCGGGACCTGCACAAATGCAAAAACCAACCGCAAGGCATGACTGATCAATTCAGTGTCAGCTGAATAAATGAAACAGTTGCACTGTGAAAATAAAGAAATTAGTTCCTGGAGGCGGCTGTCAACTCAGGGTGCACATTAATGACTGCCAGCAGTGTGCCCCAAATCTGTCAAATTTCATGCTTGGCATCTTTGGATTGGGAATTAATTGTTATAACATCTTAAGTGTAAGAAATACAAAATACTTATTTTATATTTGCGACTTGCAATCCATAAAACATATGCGATATTTTATCCAACTTAGGGTATACGTAATGGCTGGAAACATTGTAGTCAAATTAATTCTAGATTTCAGTGTAGAATAAGGCAAGATACAGGGATAGGTTTACAATAATATTCAAAATCTATGAACACATGATGTGTTTTTTAATAATCAACTTTTTCTATTATCAGTCATGCACATAAATTAAGTAATGACTATATACATTACATTTGTAAACATTATGCACAATCATTTTGTCTCATTAAACAAACCAAAAATCTACATTTTGGAAAAACTCAAAAGTTCGACACTGTAAAACAGAGCTAAAATTCAAAAATATAGCAATGGAAATTTTACTTTCAGAAATGAAAGTGGCAGCTGCCAGACCCGTAAATACAATAACAATTGAAATACAACAAAGACAGGTGTACTTTATTGGATCGAGTATCACTTCTAAGAACTCTGTTCTTTGTTAATTACCTAAGATTTGTTTTAATCAATCACTGTCCAACAAACAGCAATGATCAGTTATCGGTGGGTGTCAGGATGACCTAACAGTAATCAATCATAGTGTGTTCTCTACTTTCAGACTGAAAGGCTAGGATGCAATCAGTCAGGATCACAGTGGAATAACACTGGGTGGCTTTGTACTGTAGATCCTCTGTTAATGCTATCTGTTGGTTAGGAGGTCACCTCAGAACACATGGCTCACACTGACAGTAAACTAATTTTGGTATTTCTCATTCTGTATTAGCAGCTGTTTTATAGTCAGATTGCTCGTTTCACTGCCAGGGTCAGCCAGTGATGGCGATTATTTTTGGATGATTTTGTCAAGTTATTTAGAATTATACCACCCCCAGTGAGTCCATGACAGGTTTTTTCATTTCACTGTGTGGGATCTTTACATCCCCTGACATGGACACCAGACAGAAGACTAGTACCGGTTAGTGTTTCTTACAAAAAGACACAGACAATGTGAGGCTGACAAATGGATTTGCCCAATTTTCAACATAGCACTTGGTACCAGGATTAAAACTTCAGTTCCTTCAACTGTTGGTCCAGTTCAGCCTGTTGTAATAAATTAAACATTAGTGTATTTGATGATAAAAAAAACGTATGCTGATGTGTTGTGTTTTGAAATTACCCCTAAGATGGATGCAACAACTGTCCTTCTTTTGGTGATGCAAATGTTGTTGTTGTATGTTGATGGTAAGTTGTTATGGAAAGACATTTATTACTTCATATGCCACTTTTAAACAACAAATCCAGCCATGTTCCACATTATGTTTTCTTTATAACACAAGATATCGAGATATCCAGTGCAATCTAATGACCTGTAGGAAGACAGTATTAACAGTACTCTCTACACATCCAGCATGATGTCACCATGCTGACATCATTCTGTATAACGTCCAGTACTGCACTGTCAACATGATCACTTCCTAGATATTGACAAACTCTCATGACACAACAATGCGTCATCAATGTGAAGAGGTCATAGTTTGAGATATGACTCAATGACAGTGAATCGACCAACTTACACTCAAGGCTGCTGTAAAAATAAGTGGCCGTTCAAGCCGGGGACGAGTACGTCTAACTATAGCACTTGTATTGTTGTAGATTCAGCCAATACTGAGATTATCTCATGAAATAGAAGTAGTATAAATGTGTATGTATTTCACCATCCCTGCAAAAGTGGCTAATTATTTATTGCACTATTATACTTTGAATGATAAATATGATACTTGTGACTTCACTCCCTTATTTCACTGAGTACTTACAATGTTTAGTCTGCATGTTATTTATTAATAACTCAACTGTAAAGTGTTTTTATTATATTCATTTCTACAAAAATTACTTTAAAACGAACTGGTAAATATATCCTTGTGTAACACTGGCAATTTTAACACATGCGCTTACGGTTGGTGAATGGTTCACATCCAGTTGGTTGTGCTGTGGAACCATTGTCTATGCAACCAACTGGATGCAAGCCATTCTTGAACCATAATTGTCATATGCATGTCCACTGGGACTACCTTTTAGTGGAGGCAAATGGTACATGACCATTGCCTGTGTAATGTGCACCTGTCAGTAGGGGGTTTCTAGTGATGTGCAATATATGCATGTCTGATGACATCTATCTCAGCATTTTCCACTTTCTATGTGCTACAATCCCACCAGGCCATCTGTAGACCAGCCGACACCTGCCGACCAGCCCAAATGCAGACTACCATTAGCCCACTGGCATCACCTCATCTGACAGCACAAAACATGGAGTCAGCTCACTCAGATCAAAATAAACAAAGCCTGTCTAAAACATGGGTGGTCAGGTTTGTAAACAAAGTGAGTGTATCTTAATCTTACAAGTGCCTCACCTGTTGACTGATTGGATGCTCGCCTGCGGATTTCGCTGACCATCAGTCGTGACACATGACTGCAGAAATGTAGGATGTCACCAAACTTCTCTATCATGTCACTGGAAGGGGCGGCTCCAAACACCTGCAGGCACAAAGTCACATCTGGTAAACACCAGCACACACACAAAAAGGATGAAAATAAAAACAACTGAAGGTAAACACTGGCTACAGAAAAGTTTAAATAGTCAAGAACAAGTCAGAATAAACACTTTACGGCTATCTATAATTTATAACATCAAGCTTTGCCATATAAATATGATTGAGAGCCAATAATATATCAGAGTTGTTTGTTCCTCAATTTACACCTGTTCAGTCTCAAATTTCACCTGTCCAAAATGAACCACATGCTGTCCAAAGGCAGGTCTCTAGATAAAGTGACCGCGATGTGTACCTATGACATGTACCTTACAGAAGAGTGGCAGCATGTTGTAGAGCTATGACACGTACCTTACAGAAGAGTGGCAGCATGTTGTAGAGCTATGACACGTACCTTACAGAAGAGTGGCAGCATGTTGTAGAGCTATGACACGTACCTTACAGAAGAGTGGCAGCATGTTGTAGAGCTATGACACGTACCTTACAGAAGAGTGGCAGCATGTTGTAGAGCTATGACACGTACCTTACAGAAGAGTGGCAGCATGTTGTAGAGCTATGACACGTACCTTACAGAAGAGTGGCAGCATGTTGTAGAGCTATGACACGTACCTTACAGAAGAGTGGCAGCATGTTGTAGAGCTATGACACGTACCTTACAGAAGAGTGGCAGCATGTTGTAGAGCTATGACATCGTACCTTACAGAAGAGTGGCAGCATGTTGTAGAGCTATGACACGTACCTTACAGAAGAGTGGCAGCATGTTGTAGAGCTATGACACGTACCTTACAGAAGAGTGGCAGCATGTTGTAGAGCTATGACACGTACATTACAGAAGAGTGGCAGCATGTTGTAGAGCTATGACACGTCCTTACAGAAGAGTGGCAGCATGTTGTAGAGCCATGACACGTACCTTACAGAAGACTGGCAGCATGTTGCAGAGCTATGACACGTACCTTACAGAAGAGTGGCAACATGTTGCAGAGCTATGACACGTACCTTACAGAAGAGTGGCAGCATGTTGTAGAGCAATGACACGTACCTTACAGAAGAGTGGCAGCATGTTGTAGAACTATGACACGTACCTTACAGAAGAGTGGCAGCATGTTGTAGAGCCATGACACGTACCTTACAGAAGAGTGGCAGCATGTTGTAGAGCCATGACACGTACCTTACAGAAGAGTGGCAGCATGTTGTAGAGCCATGACACGTACCTTACAGAAGAGTGGCAGCATGTTGTAGAGCTATGACACGTACCTTACAGAAGAGTGGCAGCATGTTGTAGAGCTATGACACGTACCTTACAGAAGAGTGGCAGCATGTTGTAGAACTATGACACGTACCTTATAGAAGAGTGGCAGCATGTTGTAGAACTATGACATGTATCTTACAGAAGAGTGGCAGCATGTTGTAGAGCTATGACATGTACCTTACAGAAGAGTGGCAGCATGTTGTAGAGCTATGACATGTATCTCACAGAAGAGTGGCAGCATGTTGTAGAGCTATGACACATACCTTACAGAAAAGTGGCAGCATGTTGTAGAGCTATGACACGTACCTTACAGAAGAGTGGCAGAATGTTGTACAGCTATGACACATACCTTACAGAAGAGTGGCAGCATGTTGTACAGCTATGACACGTACCTTACAGAAGAGTGGCAGCATGTTGTAGAGCTTGTCCTCAAGCTGCTTCTGGGACACTCCGGACGGAGAGTGGCGGAACTCCTCAAACATCTTGCACAAGTGTCTCAGGCCGAGGGTGGCGTCCTGGGGTGGCTGCATCATCTCCCCACCACCCCGGGTGTGACCCACAATCTTACGCATCAGATTCATGCTGCAACAGAATCACACCAATGAACGATTATGAATTTTATTCGTGTACAATATCTCGAAAGTAATTCAATAAAATAATCAATTAACAACATCTATTTTGATCCATGCTCTACACCTGAACTGAAATGTAGGATCTTCAGTTACATCTATAAAAGTTCGTATCCCACTGAAAAAGATCTTTACCTATTAGTCAAAAAGTTGTGGTTCCTGGAGTAATATCAAATGTAAACAATATTTTGAAGTATGAATCTGGGTGCTTGCTGAAAACAAGACAATTATGTGGACCTAGAAATGATTTCACTAACATTCTTAAAAGCTCCATAATATTTATTTTGCTTTAGTAAATGGAGTCTGCTCTTGTTTTGGAACATTGCATTTCACTATTAAATATTCCATACTTGATTTGACAATTCTATTTTTAAATCCCTATTTAAATATAAACAGCTAGATTGAACTAATTGTGCTTTGTTTTCAATTCACTTTCATGCAGAGATTCAGTTTGTTTATATGACATTACAGTTATGACCTGTTGTCGTTTATGCAATGCTACTGTTAGTTTTCGGCCCAGTGAAAGTCAAGGTTGTTGCGATATCAGTTAGACAATTTTGGATTTCTGCCATTTTGTCCAAAAAAATTAAGCAATGCCTCTGTCAAAAGAAGTAACACAGAAATTGTTTCCCCAGTAAGATGGCAGTGCCTTTAACAAAATCATGTTTTAATTTGTTACGTAATCAATTTCATGATGGAACTGCAGATTGCTCTGTACATAGCAAGATTAATTTAACAGATCACTTTAGTGAAACCCTTTTTGAAAATAATTACTAACAAGATTTTGTTTCAAGATGGCTTTCCTTAAGATCATATCTTAGTGAAACAGTTTGAATGGCCTAAACCAAATAAAAGTGTGTCAATTATACACATTTACGCCCTGTTTACACAAGGCCTTACGGACACTTGTAACTTACATGTAAATTATCATTTTTTTCCTAATGAGATAAACTAATGCCACTTAATTGGTTGAAGTCTTAATCAATTCTGAGGCACCAATTGTTAAATAACAGGTATAAAAAGGTCCTAAAAAGGGCTCGATCGATTTGACACTGTTGTGCCTATGTAATATACATCCAGCACAAATTAAAAACGAAGTGTCTATGCATACGTGAGCCGTATCTTTAGACCGGTGGCCTAACCGTACGTGCGGATGCGTGCGCATCTGATATCTCGTTGCATCGATACGGTGGAGTTACACATGGAAACGATGTTAGATTTACATTTACAGACAGCCATATAGGGCTATGTCTACATGTGAAAAAACATTAACATGCAAGCACGGAAAAACTGACATAGGCCTACTTTTACATGAGAGTGCTAAAGATATGGCAGTAGAGTTTATGCATGCGCAGGGACTTTTATAACTGACTGCTAAAGATAAGGCTCGCATATGGAAATCATGCACATGCTTATCGACAGCCTTACCTTTAGACAAGTGATGCTAAAAACACAGCTCACGTAACCGGAAATAAAAGCATACGCATGCGCAGAATTAATGCCATATTTTTAACTGGTGGCCTAAATGTATGGCTCACATACGCGTAGCCATTGCCAATTAAAAAGGCCAAATTAAAAATAGCTATATATAGTCTACCTGAAACAGTGAAGTACAACCATGTTGCATATTTTCGTTATTATCACATATTTAGACTAGCCTATACAAACCTTCAAGTTCACAATCAAGGGCTTCTTTGGAATTGTCGTTTTAAAAACATTTTAGCCATTTAGTTTAGTTTATCGTCTGGGTGGGAGACTTGTTTGGTTGAATCTATGATTATGCGACTGTCTTAGATTTGACGCGTAGCAAGTTCGGAGAACAAAATGGCCGTTTTAATGGTTAGATCAGAACGATCCAAATCACAAAGAAATGATATGAAACACTATGTAATTTGTGTGACAACTGTGGAGTGAGAATGTAGTCGGGACGCCGGCAAACTGATGCCGACGACTGTCCCCGACAGTAGCGAGTCTAGGGTCGGGATGTGACAGTCGGTGTCATTTTGACTGACAGTTCGATCGCAAGTGACAGCAGCGGCATATGCAGTGATGCAATGACACCATCTCAACTGGGAAGCACTCACCTAAGGAATTCATAGAACCCTCATCTTATTAAACGATCACTTTTGTAGAAAGGTCCATGTATAACGTCACATTACATCAACATTTCGCCTATCGTAACAGTAGCAGCCATGATGGATCCCATCACAGCGCATGTGTAATGCTCTCGATATGACGTCAGCTTGCGACTGGAGGGGAGGTTTTCGGAGGAATTCCCTTCTCTTTTATTTATATTAACTGCCTTTTAGAAATAGAAAACTACTCGATGGTCATTCAGTATTTTTGTTGATCGTGTTTTGTCGTCACAACGTGTCTTAAATAAAATAATTCAGTAACTCGTTTACCAGCAGTAATACCGCAAAACAGATGGGCTTTCCCGCATAATTATGCGACCAAGTACCGTACCTTACCTTATAGACACACAATTAATGCTACCCTCACAGGCGCATAATTATATGTTCGACTGCTCTTTGCAAATAGAGAGTTATTCTACAGCATGCGGTTAATAGAGGATATCCTTAACAAAAATGACGGAGATTTGCTGCCATCTTCAATTTCGTTTCCATAAAAACACAACATATAATACAATGCAATGTTGGATAAGTTTATTTAAAAAAATCACAGTTCAACAAAAATAAACTTTTCTTCATAACATTCATCAGGTCAGTTATTGACATTGCAGGTCATACGATATCTCACGGAATGTGTGCCATGACTCATACATGTTGTCAAGTCCTTGTAGCTTTTGCCGAGTCTCCAACGTAAATGTTACAGCTTTCCAGGTGACCACAGCAACCAGCCACTCACTCGTCCCCTTAACCCCAGTGTCCAGATCTTGTTTGATGCAGTCAATCCATCGTCAGCCAGGGCTGTTTCCTATGTGTGTTTGGTGGGTGGGATTGGTACACCTGTTATACCAGGAACTTGACATTGCAGGCAGGGTTGGGGGGGTCTATGCAAATACACATGTTTAGATCAAATACAAATATAACTCGGCCAAGTCAGATGCATTGCTTTTCTAGGTTTCAATTCAAATTTCCAATTTAAATACAAATACACTGCCATTTTTATTCAAGTACGATTCAATGATATTGTCATTTTTGAAATTGTATTCAAATATGTGGCCCGTGTTTCCATTATAGTTCAAGTGTATCATAGTGGGTGGAACTTTGTCTTAGCCCAGGATGTTTACACAGCAGTCCGCATTCTTTGAAGCACATTCTCTGTGAATACATTTATTTGTTATGGCTATAGATAAGCTTAATTGATTTTCCATTAATTGATGCTAATGTTTGACCAGCTACACGGTAGGCCAATTTTCTCAGTGCTACCTGCCCAGGTGTGAAGAACATTCTGTCTCGACTTCTTTTGTAATTTTTATGTGTATTTGATTGTATTTGCAAATACTTTTCAAATACAGGCCACATATCAAATACATGCACTTTTGTGATTTTAAATTCAATTACAAATACACCAAATGTATTCAATTACAAATACACCAGCCAGTGTCCCGTGGTTGGGTGAAGGCCTCAGCATGCTACTTCCACATCTGCCTATCTTGTCCTATCTTCTGCCAGATGGTACCCATCCAGTAGTCATCTAGATCGTCTCTCTAACGTCTCGGCGGTCTTCCTCTTCCTTTCGTAGGTTTTCCAGGTGGTGGGTGATATGCAGTGTCCTTCGGTTATCCCGTATCCTGCCAACGTGCCCTGCCCAGGTCCACTTCCATCTTCTGACTTGTTCAATCACATGTGTGTCTTTTCTCTTTCCCAGATGTTAGTTTTTCTGTCCCTGTATGTGATATTTAACATACTCCTTTCCATCTTTATTTGTGCGGCTGCTAGCTTGTTCTTTGCTTGGGTGGCGAGAGCACATGTTTCCGCAATGTCATTGCTGGAAGTAGCAATGAGTTGTAGACGATCGTGTCTGCAAACATATTCCAATGTTACCCTTGAAGATGTCACTGTGCTTGGCAAATGCTGTCCATCCGGCCGTGATTCTTATTTGAATTTCCATGTCTTTGTTTTTGTCTTTGGTGCTGTATCTGTCCCAGGTAGATATAGCTTTCAACATTCTCAACCCTAGTGTTGCTGTCATTTTCCACCATTACCTTTGTCTTCAACTTGTCCACCTTCAGACCCTGATTTTCACTTTCATCAGCTAATTACTGTAGCATTTGTATTAGTGATTAAGACTATATCATCGGCGAAGCGAAGATGACCAAGATATTCGCCGTCTATCTTCAAGCCTCTGGTTACAATTACAAATACGTATTTGAACCCAACCCCGATTACAGGTGACCAAACCATTGCAGGTGTCACTGAGCAATGAGTGTGGATGCAGGCTTGCATGCTGGCCTATGCATTCTGATTGCATTACTTCAGATGTAGTGGAACCACTTGTCCTCAAGGCGGTGTCAGAATATATTAATTACTAATAAGTTCACCCACAACAACGGTTGTCGGGGCAGTGTTCAATTACATCTCATCATACAAACATCAAGCATTGACTGGCCTTGACCCTGACTACACTGAATAATGTGTAACAGTGTAAGCCCACACCAGTCGGTTAGGTCGCTGTGCTCCAGCGAACACAATTTATTGTGTGTGCCACACACAACGGCATCACTGGGATGACCGAACTTCCTGTGCTGAAGCCCCAAGTCTATGGAATGCGTTACCGCTGACACTAACTGCTATGACCACTGCTACTTTTGAAGCCAAACTAGACTTACCTATTTTCAAGAATTTGTTGCGCCCCTGTGAGCAACAAACTTTGGAACAGCACTATATAAATGTCCTAATTATGATTATGCAGGTGCCCCACCTTCCCCTGTTTTTATATAATTATTTACTGTCAAGTCTGAGTTCCAAACACAAATGAATCACTGCTGATGTAAATTAAGAATCTGGCACCTTTAGAAAGTAGTGTATCTATGCATCATACGTCCACCACCTGTCACACGGCAGTTGTCTGTCATGTCATACAGACGCTGAATGTATGTATTGTAGCGATACTCGAAACATTGCATGAACTGACAAGATACAGCTTTAATTTACAACTCAACTAAGTTAAAAATCTTAATCAACCTTGTCTGTTCCTCTCCAGTGAAGACTGAGAATTATTAGCAGGAAGTGCACAGAATCAGTTATACTTTGTCCCACAACATATCACGGTTTATTATGCAATACAGAAAGTAAAATTAATGGCTGATGTTGGCAGATGTCTGCAGAACAAAGAGCCACAAAGAATACAGTCCTGTACGGGTGAGAGTGGGATCACTTGGGTACAGACAGTAGACGGCTCTGAATACAAGATCCATAATATCTGCTACACGTACATCTATCGTCACATCATTTAACAGGAATAATTATATTTATTAAAATAGTCACTTAGTTGTATTGTGAACAGCATATGGTACATGTAGGGACAGTATGACAGGTACTCGAAAAGGAATGACATATTGTCATCGACGGTTTCTCTGACGTTGTGGCACAATATTATAGAACATTTCCCTGCCAGATTAAAAACACTTGACTCTTCTTGGAGTCCAACAGTGAACATGCAGTTGTGTCGCAACCAAGCATATACCCTGTGTTAACTGCAACTAGAAACACATAAAATAGTCAATCAAAATTGCATCGTCATTTAACAAAACTGCCCACAGAATCACTCATCATATATACTTGTCCTCTGGTCACGGCAACTTGTGCACAAGAACTGTAAAACATATAGTAACAACAGGCACCCAGACCCATTTTTACACTATTTTCAATGTAAATTTACATGTAAACATGAAGCATAGTCAGGCTGACAGTCCCTTTTATAAAGAACACTATAATGTCACCCCAGTCCTTAGCGTAAAATACAAAAATGCAACATTTGCACCTCCCGACAGCTCGAGCACCAATCTGAATGCTGCATGAACTGCTTACTTTCTTTCCCATGTAGTCATCACATCACATCACACCACATCACGTGGCATGTATAAAAGCTAAACGAGCCCACTCAGTGGTGGAGAGCACCAGCAATCTGTGAATTACAACCATCCAATCGACTGGCTGATCTACAGGATAGAATCCTGCTAGCGATGAACACACAAGGTTTGCATGGCGTATCTGTAACTGGTTCCAACCAATCACTGCCATGCACACAAGTCAGTTACAAGAATTCCGTTGACACAAGTGTTGCCTCAGTTGGGTGGTGGCGGTGGGGGCACACCCAGTGGAATCGACGCCGGCGATGTTACAAGTCTGAGACCAGCGTTGGCAACGGGTGGTGGCGGCGGTGGTGACGTCAGACTGAATGAGCTGCCAGGGGGTGGGGGTGGTGGTGCGATCATGGATGTTGTCGTGGCGCCCTGCTGCTGTTGTTGTTGCTGCCAGGGTGGTAAACTGCTCGTGGGGGGCGGAGGGGGTACAGGGGCAACAGGGGGTTGGGGCCACTGGAGCTGGTTGAGAGCCTGAGAGACGGGGGCAACGGGCGGACGCGGCATAACAAAGTCTACAACAGACAACAGTCAACTATACAGAATTACAAGGTTCGCCGCTGATTCACCCAAGTACATCAAACAGTCTACACAGTCATGGCAGTTATTTCTTACTCAACGTTCCTAGACGATCTCAGCTTTACAGTAGCATCACCTAAAAGATAACAATTTATGTACCACACAATTAAAAATCCAAAAAGAATATTTTTGTTTCTTTCAAAATGTAACTGTATTTATAAGAAATTACTGTTGGTGAAATTACGAACAAACTGTTGCTGAAATTTGTTATAGAAGACAACATGACACACTATTAGTGTTGGCATTTTCACAATTATGCAAGATTCCTTTATGCCCAGGTAGTCCTTTTATCCAATAAATCCTTTTGAACTATTCCCTTAGTAAACAATTCTGTAATACTTACTTTGACCTTGACCCTGTTGTTGTGACAATGATGGAGATTGTTGCTGTTGTTGTTGTTGTTGCTGCTGCTGTTGTTGCTGCTGCTGCTGCTGAGCTTGTGCTGCCACTGACAGCAGTTGCTGAAGTTGTACTGCTGCTGCTCTTTGTTGTTGCTGTTGCTGCTGCTGTTGCTGCTGCTGCTGTTGTAGTGCTGCCCAAGGCTGTGACTGCTGTTGCAGCTGCTGCAGTTGCTGCTGTGGTTGTTGCCATGGTAACAGGGGTGTCGTCTGTAGACTAGTAGGTGGGGGTGGGGGAGGTGCCATAGCAGGCGGTCCTGAGCCTGCAAACAATTCTTATTTCAATCACGTGCAGACAAACGTTGTATTTGGTTAGCAATATTTTATATATAATATATTATATTAATTTTTTACAAAAAAATTAATATTCTTTGTTTTATAATATTATTTGTACGAGTTAATATTGATTTAGCATTGCTACACCATATTTTAATGTTATTTTAAAAAAACTGTATAAAAAACAATAAATTATTATTCCATGTGCACTGGCATACCCTTACACATAACAAGATACTTAGAAGTCAGGCACAAAACTACTGCCAGCTGGGGCCAGTGTGCACATACCAAGTGACGGTGTGACAGAAGGTGCAGATGATGCAGCATTGGCAGCAGCAGCAGAACTCGCCAGCTGTAGCAGCTGTTGCCATGGTGGCAGCAGAGGTGCAATCTGCAGGCAAACACACACATCAACTGAACATCTTTGCTATCTAAAATCATACATCACATTAAATCCTCAACTCATTTGACTGTTGAATCCCGTTCTTTTATGTGTAAGTATGTGTAGTAAGGATGGGACGAATTTCAAATATTGAATCGAATACGAATATTCACTGCATTGAATTCGATTAGAATATTGAAGGGTGTCAAGGTGTCTTGCCGGAACACGACGTCATCCGGTGGCCATGGGCATAAGTCCAAGCCAGAGTCGTCGGCATCTTGGCCATACGCATCGCCACCATCGATCTTTTTGTTTACTTTTTGACCTAACTATTAAAACAACTTCTTACAGCTGCCAAACTTCTCCTCACATATATGGTTACAAAATAAAATCATTCAAACTCCTGTTAAAAATTTAATTAACAAAACAAACTCGTGCAAAACTCGAAACGATCTACAGTGTCTACGCGGAGCTGGGCACTTACCATAACGTTGGTAATTTATCGTAGGCGTCGCTAAATAAATTACCTTCACAAATTCTGGTTTAATGCTAACCCTAAAGTAACCCTAACTAAACCTAACCTAACTTTAACTAATCCTAAACTTACCTGAAACTCTAACCTTTAACTTTAACACGATACTGTTAACAAGACCCCTCGACATAATACCAACATTACGGCAAGCTATGCTAGTTTTACACAAGTTTGTTTTGTGAAGTTTATTTGTTTAAGTAATGTTAGTGATTTTATTGTGTAACCTAATGTGTGTAAAGTGGGATTTCATAGCGATTATGGTATGTTTGGCTAATTTGTCACATTAAAAATAAAACCAAAGGATTACTATTAACAAGGCAAATTAATAAAAAGTTGATGTTTAAAATACTGATCACACATTATATGCCAAGGTTTGAAGTGAACTGCCAATCTACAGACTATGAGCACTGTGGGCAGCAACTCTCATTTAAAAACTTACAAACCAAATTTTTTACTTGCACAAATGACGATACAAAGTATTTACATTTTCTCTGTGAACCAAAATAATTTTGAGTGGGATCAGTGGGTTTGAATAATACATAATAGGACCAAGTGAGGTAGGGACCACTGAACATTTGTCAGTCTCCTTGTCCTACTCACCGACTGAGCTACTTGCTGCACATTTGGGGGCCTGTTGGCGGACTGCTGCAAGGACTGGGGGATCTGTATAGGGGGCACCCCCTGCAGTTGCTGTGTGGGTGGGGGCAGGATCAGTCGGTTCATCGCCTGCTGGTTCTGTTGATGTGGGGGCGGGCCACGGAACCGCTGATGTTGATGCTGCTGATTTTGTGACCAAGGCATGTGGTTGCTGTTGTTGTTCATCTGAAAACAGACGACGGATGTTGTTGGTTACAGAGAACAGAAAGATGGCACGTCATGGTGCAGCAATCAGTGCATAATGACATTCCGTAGTGTACGTCATCAAACGTTGCGATGTCAACATATCTATTATAGTCTTGAGAACATCATATTAATTAACAACTACAACCTAAGAGTAGACTGCCTTTTTAAATGATACACCAATACAATCGTTTATATTTCGTCCTTTTTATTTTCGTTTTCTCCAAGTATTTAGTTTCTGTGTATTTACCAGACTGGGAGGTGGTGCCTCCAGGGCCAGGGCTGGCCCTGATGACGAGGGAACCTGTTGCAGTGCTGGAGTGTACATGGGTCGACTTGTGTTGCGTGTTGTGGTGGGAGGTGGGCCTTCACCCAACTCAGCCATCAGTGACATGTACTAGCAGGACAAGACAAACATCAACTTAGAAACACTCAACAATTCAACAAGACAAAAGTATTTGTAGGCACATGGTAACAGTCTTACAGCAGTGAATCATAGATATTTTTTATTTACCAGGCTAAATTACTTAACTTAACATGTTGTCCAAACAGGCAAATTAATGTATCATCTTCGGTATTGATTCAACTTATAAACTATGTCGAGGAAACTTTTTGTTGTTTATCAGAAATAGATAAATAGGGGTGGTATTTTGAAAATGAATCCTATTGAATCTGTATAAAATTATCATCATGAAATACAATAAATTTTAGTTTATTTTAATAGAAGACAAAGAAATACTCAACTAGTAGTACTTACTTCACTGTCGAGCTTAGCCCTGTCTGCTGACGTCTGATGTACGACAGGAGTTGTGCGGAATGAATCACCACCAACCCTGCAAGGAAGCACACACACACATCACAATCGGTTGAAGTAATGACTATAATAATCAAATCTGTACGTAGACCACACCCATTGTGAATGGTCATATTTTAACTATAGTGTTGTATCTTAAAATGTATTAAGTTTTGCAATTAAGTAGTTTGGCTGAAACAAGAAATACTTTAAAAAAAATAATATTAATTATCTTATGCTTAAATAGTGTAGAAACAAATAGAAAATCACATTTTAAATAAATGTTTTAGTCTTTCTTCATCGAAACTAAACTCTCGTAGGAGACAGGATTATTAATAAAAAACAGTAAAAAACACTGAAAATCCACAACATACGATTTCTGATGACGACAACTGCAGTTTAACCATTCATGACAGCTGGTGCACTTAGAACGCTACAGCACAAGTACTTCATTGAGGAGGACACTGTACCGTCTCTGTTTGCAGTCCTGCGCCAGATGGCCAGCCCCGCCACACACTGTGCACACAATGGTGTTTGTGATGATACTCTGAGCCTCCTGTAGCTGCTTCAGCTTACTGCAACAAACACAACACAACACAAGGTCAGTCACAGCGGGCAGTGCATCATCGTCAGGCCACTCCAAACTATTTTAAAAAACATATTATACAATAGTACCTTAAAACGCATATTGAAATATGTATGCAAATGAGGGTTTCCCAATAACTAGATATGGTTGCCAAATTTTCCAATACATTTTTCCAAAAAAAGGTATAATTTTATTCCCATTTTCAATATGAATGTAACTATGTCACTAACTTTATGTTATAGGAGTTAAAACAAAGATCTGGTTTTTTTCAGCCAGGAAAACTAAGCAGCTTGCTTCGAAATATGTGACAGAAGTTCGAGAGATGTGGCGAGCTGTTATTTAACCTGTGACACTGACCAAGGCAAGACTGTAACATCCAGTGAAAGCCTGACACACGCAATGAGAATTGCTGCACATTGAGGGACTTTTTACTTGACATGTGTGGAATATCACCCACCTGAGTCCGTCGTTCTCGCGCAAGGTGCCATTGAGTAGAGCGAGTTCACGCAGCTGTTGTCGCCGCAAGTCGTTCTGTCCTTCAGGTACCTCAATGCCCTGCTTGATGATCTCCTTGATCTACAGCACCATCAAGTCACAGCTATTAACTACACTAAGCCGTCTGTTGTCCTTGATCTACAGCACCATCAAGTCACAGCTATTAACTACACTAAGCCGTCTGTTGTCCTTGATCTACAGCACCATCAAGTCACAGCTGTTAACTACACTAAGCCGTCTGTTGTCCTTGATCTACAGCACCATCAAGTCACAGCTGTCAACTACACTGAGCCGTCTGTTGTCCATGATCTACAGCACCATCAAGTCACAGCTGTCAACTACACTGAGCCGTCTGTTGTCCATGATCTACAGCACCATCAAGTCACAGCTGTCAACTACACTGAGCCGTCTGTTGTCCATGATCTACAGCACCATCAAGTCACAGCTGTCAACTACACTGAGCCGTCTGTTGTCCATGATCTACAGCACCATCAAGTCACAGCTGTCAACTACACTGAGCCGTCTGTTGTCCATGATCAACAGCACCATCAAGTCACAGCTGTCAACTACACTGAGCCGTCTGTTGTCCATGATCTACAGCACCATCAAGTCACAGCTGTCAACTACACTAAGCTGTCTGTTGTCCTTGATCTACAGCACCATCAAGTCACAGCTGTCAACTACACTAAGCTGTCTGTTGTCCTTGATCTACAGCACCATCAAGTCACAGCTGTCAACTACACTAAGCTGTCTGTTGTCCTTGATCTACAGCACCATCAAGTCACAGCTGTCAACTACACTAAGCTGTCTGTTGTCCTTGATCTACAGCACCATCAAGTCACAGCTGTTAACTACACTAAGCTGTCTGTTGTCCTTGATCTACAGCACCATCAAGTCACAGCTGTCAACTACACTAAGCTGTCTGTTGTCCTTGATCTACAGCACCATCAAGTCACAGCTGTCAACTACACTAAGCTGTCTGTTGTCCTTGATCTACAGCACCATCAAGTCACAGCTGTCAACTACACTAAGCCGTCTGTTGTCCTTGGTCTACAGCACCATCAAGTCACAGCTATTAACTACACTAAGCCGTCTGTTGTCCTTGATCTACAGCACCATCAAGTCACAGCTATTAACTACACTAAGCCGTCTGTTGTCCTTGATCTACAACACCATCAAGTCACAGCTATTAACTACACTAAGCTGTCTGTTGTCCTTGATCTACAGCACCATCAAGTCACAGCTATTAACTACACTAAGCTGTCTGTTGTCCTTGATCTACAGCACCAACAAGTCACAGCTATCAACTACACTAAGCTGTCTGTTGTCCTTGATCTACAGCACCAACAAGTCACAGCTATCAACTACACTAAGCTGTCTGTTGTCCTTGATCTACAGCACCAACAAGTCACAGCTATCAACTACACTAAGCTGTCTGCTGTCCTTGATCTACAACACCAACAAGTCACAGCTATTAACTACACTAAGCTGTCTGTTGTCCTTGATCTACAGCACCATCAAGTCACAGCTGTTAACTACACTAAGCTGTCTGTTGTCACAAATATAATGTTAATTATTTCAGGGTGCCTGCATGTACTCAGCTCACGAATAATTGATCATGGCTCATATATGATTACCAATTACTGGTGTTACGGGTGTGCCATATTCAAGGTTGACATGAATGGGCAATACTGGATGAAACAAAACAACTGAATATGGCAAAAATACAGCTGTGCCTTCTACAATCTCACCACCATCTTGATGAAAACCAAACATCAGACTATGACGAAGCATAAGACGACTGTTCACTGCGTGTACCTTCTCTACAGCCTTTTTCACGTTTTCCGGGTTGTTGGCTGTGACGTAGGCATGGAGTGGCTCGTCCTCTCCAGGCAGGGGCTGACCATCCTTCCGACCAATCTTCCCCTCCTTCACTGATCCTTTCCCACGGATGATTATCTTTGCTCCGGTCTGCAATCAACCAAACATGATTAATTACATTCACAGTAGTTTATAACATCACGACAAGTGAAAATAAAGCAAAATCTACTGAAAACACACCTTATCTGACCAACACATTTCAGTTAGACTACGCTAGTCTGTCTGCTCGGATATTTACACGACGAGGAAGTGCAATTGTTTAGGGTCTAACAATGATCTATAGACATACGTAGTACAATGTCAACTCTGCCACACATCAAGTCAAGTAGCCCTGAAAACAATTCTGGGAAACACATCCGGGGTACACCCATGAGGTGTTTTTACCTCTTTCTCCAGATTCTTCAGTGTGTTTCCACGAGGCCCAATGAGAAGGCCAACAAAGTTGATGTCTGGATGTTCTTCTTGTGGAATCATCACTTTGTCACTAACTCGAATGATCGGAGGCCTGGCAAGTAAGTAAACACGTAAACAAACTGATACACCATATGACATCTGCTTCATAACCAGTCTTGCCTGTGCAATTAGACGAGACGCTAGAAAATGAAGCCACCACTGATTTGTTCACTTATCACATTTGTTGTCACTGCTTATATTTCGCAGTTTTTTTAGCATAATTTGTCCATGTATCAATGTGTGTTGTATATGTAAATTATACACATCAACAAAATAGTACAACTAAGTATGTTACAGAGACAAAATAAACGATCATTAATAAAATATTTACCAAGTCAAAAATGAACCATATATAAACGCTTATTTCATATTTTCCAATATACTGTTTCTTCAACATTACCATTACTACACATCCTGTTATAGAGTTTTAACCGTTTGTTGGACAAAGTACTTCTGAACTAGCAGATTAACTTCACAAGCTTACAAAGATACTGATGTTCAGTAACCGACTCTAACTAAGCCCACGTAAACAGTGGTCCGTGACTGTCACTCACTTGTAATCCGCCGGTGGCTTGTAGTCACCGTTGAACACTGTAGCTTTCTGCACCAACATGTGTCGTTCCTCCTCTAGTCGTTTCCTGGTGCGATACTCCCGCGTGTTCAGCCTCTTCCCTTCGTTGTTATAGATGGGCTCCGGGGACGGTGATCTATGTGGGCAAACACAGCATTAGTGACACTGGCCAACACGAGACCAGTTTACTGGGTGTGTGTGTATGTCAAGTTGTGCATGTCTTGTCATTTACCTGTCACTGTTTGGACATGTATGTGTGTATAGGTTTATTCTACTGAACACACTGCTCCCATGTTTAGATATTTATGACTGCTGCAGAGTAGTTAGTCTAATTGGATGACAATTTGCTATGGTTGGATGCAAGAAGCTCGGTAGCAGACTCAGTCCTCTTGTCCCCAAAACCACACTTCTAATCCACTTGTGGTGTGTCCTTCTTCAATTCTTTGGTGATATCGGAATCCATCATGCTTTAAAAAAAATCTGGCCATCTTTATTAAATATGGTCACCAAATGTAGTTTATGAATAAAACTTTCTTCTTCGCTCTTGGAAGTGACAGCCACATCATTCCTCAGCCACTGTTTATGACAATAAAACAAGGGCAGATATTAATTACTTCTTGAAAAATGTTGCTTCTCTTGTGTGAAACCATACAAACTTGTTGCCTGATTAAAAAATGTTAACCTTTGAATGAATATTTTCATTACATCTACATTTAAGCAGTAATTGTCCAGGCCTTATGGAAGTTGTTTTAAAACAGGCTTAAAGATGATATAATTAACACCCATATTTTGCCAAAACATCCACAGGCAACTTAGGACTACCAGACATGTGTGATGAGGCTTTCCCTGGTGAACTAATCCTGAACTAGGTAGAAAGGTCGTATTAGGGTTATCACATATCAGTCTTTTTGAGATTGACCCCCATATTCTTCACAGGCCTGAAACATGGTAGCTGCGAAATAACTTGAATAATTGTCAGTACATCATTAAGCATGTGTATATGATATTGTGTAATGAATTACAACTGAAATTCGAAAGCTATTACTGTCATTCAATGTTCATTCCGACGAAAGCTTATCAAGTTGAAGCAATGGAAACCTAGAAAACTCTGCGAGTGAGTGTTTAGGGTTATAAATTAAAGAGCAAACCATGATTTAGAAGGATATTGCCAGCGTTCATGTGACCTCACTGGATAACAACCAGCTGTATGCAAGAAAGTCATCAACACATCAGTTAGCTACAGTAAAACATGCGAACCATGAAAGGAAAAAGAGCAGATTATCATGTACATGTTTTGACTTGTGTGCAACAATAGTTTGTATGGCATTTCAGTGATGGCACGTGTACGCGGTTGTGTCCCAATATTTTCTAGCAGAACCGACACATCTTTGTGAACTGTTGCAATCATACATGCATGCACACACGCAACACCAATAACACAATTTTGCAACTGCACCTACACTTCCTATTAGCCGTTTCTTTCCAAGTCTTTTATACTCACACAAGTATCATGTATCTATCTACATACATGCATTATCTAACACGGAACTTTACTTTTATTATGACATTATACTACTTGTTCTAGTTTATCATGCTTCACTACTTCGTACAAACCCTTAGAACACCAGTGTTGTTTACAATAAATCATAACTTATATTACATGTTTTACATCTTTACCCATCATCTGGTATAACCATTCTCAAGCTTTACATAAACTTGCATCCATAACACGCTACCTATTTCACAACACATTGGCCAAAGTTGGAATGCTACTGTAAAATTTAATCTGGGGAATATTTGTGTGCATGCAACGAGTACTAATAACAGTACATCATTACCAAACTATTGATATGCATTGCAGAGTAAGAAAACACTCTTGTTCAGCTACTATCATACAGGCACTATCATACATGAAGTGGCAGACTTTGCCACCATGCAAGCAGGCGGCAGCCTCTCATATTTGACCCCCAAAAATGTTATATGATCAAAACAAACATTTGCCAATTGAAACTATAGAATTTTTCTTATACTTACATGCATTTATACACTAAGTGCCCATTACAAAAGTATAAAGGTTATAAAGCCATGCTCATATTTTATAGTGTATATCTACAGCAAAGAAAAATATTTGAAATAGGTAAACATTTGAGGAATTCTACAACGTAATGGATTATTGGTAATTTTTTAACTATAAATATTTGACAAGTGACTCTCTAGCATGTCTGAATTAAATGTAAGACAACATACCTAACGTTAGACTATCATTATACTACCCATGTAAAATACTTACCACATGCAGTTTTCTATTCCTAACAGTGCCTGTGCAACTGGGTACACAACTTGAAAAGAACACATCATACGCCACTCCTCTTTTCCACACATCTTTGGAAGATTTAAATTTACAAATATTTGGGAACATACCGCATCAAGCACATGCCACCACTTCATTTGTTTTAACTCTGGAGGTGTTTCTAATGCAGTCTTACAGCTTTACGAATACTGCAAACTCCTTCAACTGTTACATCTATACCAGCCTGCGGCAACCGATAACGCCAGTGTTGCACAAAGTCTGAGAGTGCTTTCCGTCGTACAAATCCGGCGGCTGCAGATGAAACGATGAGTTATGCAAGTGCCAGAGAGATGATGATGATGACCAATGACGATGATGTGGAGATGACGACAATGACATCAAACCTGTCCTCAGGATTATGTGGAATTCCTAGGTCCCCCGTGCGCAGCCTGCGACTGATTTCTTCTATCTGCAGCTGAACTGGAAGGTTAGGTTAGAAGGGAAAAGAAAATATTGTTAAAATCAAGGCATGTCACGTACAAGTAACATCAGTAAGTTTGTGCTGCTTTGGGTAGCTTCAATTACAATGCAAACACAATTTATAATCTTCAATGAAACATGTGTATATCGCTTGCCCATCGTGTGTAAAATGTCAGGTATTATCTTCTGTGTATTTGCAATGAAGTTACCCAAAACAGAACACTAATTCAACACAATATCTGACAAACACGGTGCCATTTCCGGAACTTTACAAGAGCGCTAATGCAGGGCTAATTACATCTAAACAACTGAAATTGTCCACCTAGACCTATCAAAATAAGTTCATTATAAATGTTCAAACTTGACATTCTAAGTATTTATGGAAAAGTGGACATAAAATGACACCAAATCAAGCCAACAATTACCACTGTGTCCAAGTCACATACCAGTTTAATTCTAGGGTAATAATTAATCATGTGTCAAATAAGAGTTTACAAAACCATACTGTGCATTGTAAACACATCTAAAATTAGGCATGGTTAACCACGTAGACAAGTTCACATTTAAGAATATACATAAACAAGAAAATACACATAAGAAACAAGTTTTAGAAATAGGTATCATCAACAGTGCTCAACATGTGTCACACCAAGCAGCCTCAATCAATGTTGAATATTTTATAAACAGCATGTGTTATGGGCAGTGAATACTAGTAACTAGTTTGTCTTTTTGGCTCGAAGGAATCTTGTAACAAAATTAGGAGTTTGTATGTACATGAAATAAAAATAAAAAATACTACAACTACTGTAGACCAAATCATAGCAAAAAGTTCAAAACAATTGGTTGTTTTTTCTGTCTAAAAGCATAAATATACCTTTTAACAACATCAAAATTGGAGTCCACCTAAACAACATATAAAGCTTATTATTAAATGCCTGTCTATACAACACAGCAGATGGTCTACTTAGGTACTTACTACTTACCGCCAAACAAACATCAACCACCATCGGTAATCCTAACAAAAGTTCAGAAAAAAAACATTAATTCTGTGCAATGCTACAATTGTGTAAGCTTTACAAAGAAGAGCTGCCTACCCAAGTATTGCTCCTCCTGATCCGAGGTGAGTCCAGGTGGAATGACTGTCGGCATGCCAGGGATGAAAGTCTTCTCACTTTCACTTTCTGCCCAGCGACTCCTGCGTTTCTTCTTCTTCTCGTTGTTCCATTCTCCTGGAACTGATGACGACACATGCAACACTGGAGTGATTTGTTGCAAGTAAACTTGAACATGGAGTTAGTAACTTAACTTGATTATAAAGCATAATCACGAAGTGATTTTGTTGTTACTGGCGTACATATGTATTTAATGTACAATTTATATGTAAGTGTGCTGTGTCATTTTATTCAAGCATGTTCGCAGTTCGTGTCCGATATGTTGAATAATCAAATAATAAACAAAAAACCTTCTATACAATTATTAGAAAGCTGCATTCATGAGGTTATGATGCTATACATATCTGACTTCCAGAATGAACAACTACAAGCTCTATTTGAAGTGTAGTTGATATTTTGCAAAAGACATGTTGTAGCTGGATTACCCATATTTTTATTTCCGTTTTTGGAACTGCATTATTTTTGTCATCGTTATTCATAAACAAATAGCATTGTTTTGCAATGTATACTTTCAGCTCTGGGCACTTAAATAGAATTTGGACCCATCTCAATTTTGTCATTATAACTGAATCTTTGATATTTTATATTTGATTTTGTTAATTCAATCATTTAACATCATCTTGCGCATATTTGTTTCATAAACAGTGCATCTTAGCAGATTTTTTAGGTTGAAATGACAGTGCGGTCGGCATAAACAAACTGTTTATCACTTATTCCGTGTGCATGGCACAGTAACACATGCACCACTGCGCTTGCGACTGGCACAAATCGGAGCACTATTTGGGTCTCAAAACGCAATATTTGTGACACAGATATAGCTGGGAATGCTGATTGATCATCTGTATCTGTAACTGGCAAAATGTCCCAGGGACACATCACGCCAGTGCGCATGGTGGTTCGTCTGACTTAATTGTTAAAATGTTGGATTAAACTATTTTGAAAGAGTTTAGTGATTTACTTGAGACAGTGCTTAGGGGGAGAGAATTCCATTCTATAATTGTTGTTGGGAAGAAGCTGTTTCCAAATGTTTGCAGAGTATCTAATTTGCAAGAACTGACTGTCATGTTTACGTGAGGATCTAGTGTTGTGTTGGATATAGTGATCTAGCGGGATATCTATAAGGTTATGTTCCATTTTGTATATTATGCTAAGTCATTTAATTTTTCTTCTTGTTTGGAGGGTGTCCCACTGGAGGTCTTAAAAAAGTTGGGTTACTGTTCCTGGTTCTCTAGAATAGTTATGTGTACAAAATCTGGCAGCTTGTCTTTGGATTCTTTCTAAGGTTTTAATATGTTTTAGACAGTGTAGATCCCATGATGCTGACGCATATTCAAGTATTGGTCGGACAAGGGTTGTGTAGGCTATTGACTTATCATGTTTAGGATTAGATTTTTGTGAGGTATCCAATATAGGCAAATATACAGTTGTAATGGCAAAACTGAGGTGGTTCCGAATTTTGCATAAGTACCGAGCTCTGCTGTTGGCTATGTAGTATGTGTTTGTTTGCCCGACAGCACAAATCCAAGAAATCATGCATCCAACTCGTAATCTTGTAGATCCGCAAATGGGTAAGCTTTGTCAATTTGCGCAACATGTGATTATTCAACATATCGAACACGAACTGCGAACATTCCATAAGCACGTGTAATAAACAAACTCAAGTACACAGATGTTTGCATTTTTTTCAAGCAATGCCAACCCAATGTCAGCTTCGCAATTCAATTGCAGGCCAGTCAGAAATGTGGGCAACCCATTCCGCCTTTAAAATATTGTTGATAAATAATTAAAACACGCATACTGCTTCTTACCAACGTCAAATCCCCGTTTCATAACTGATTTATGTATGTGGGACCGCTATGCAATTTCCTTTAGAAGAATGAACCTAATCTAAAATTATCTTCGTTCGTCCTAACAAATGGCGCCGATGCCGCACGCAAACTTCCAGCCTCGTTTTCGGAACAACGCGCAAATAACCAATTATCAATATTTGAAAAATTGCGCGGTATATACGCCAGTCCCAAACTGTTATATAGACAATTCCGCCCATCTGCAAAAATCGTTCTTGTCAGTGTTCTTTTGATTGTATCCTGCATTCAGGCCTTGCCCGACTCCCCGTAATTTTTCCGTGGTGAAGAAAGCAGACACAGACACGATCTGACAGAGTGTGAGGCCACAATTTATTCACAGTCGAGCAATGATGCGGGAATTTTTGTTAGTGGGATGCAAAAGACACACCGGAGTCTCAGCACCACTCCTTCCCGGTCCACTCAGATCGTGACTGAAGGTGGAGGAGTGCTGTTGGCAATTGTTGTTCGCCACGGCGCCCAAAATTCACCTTACTGCTGTTTCTTACTGTGCGTAATAATGCGTACGACTCCCGGCCCCACCCACGACATTTTGTATTTATATAACCAACTCGATCGCTCCCATTTTCTTGTGTTTTCAGCCTTTTTTTACATGTGCCTACTCTTCATATAGTTTCGCACCCGTCTCAGCGTCATTTCGGATATATTGGGGGAGCAGAACCAAATATTCGGGATTGCTGTGTTTGGCAACAGAAGTACGTCGCGCAGAAAGACGATACTTACAAAAAAGAGCCATGATATC
Source organism: Ridgeia piscesae (assembly GCA_025642075.2). Classification (NCBI taxonomy): domain Eukaryota; kingdom Metazoa; phylum Annelida; class Polychaeta; order Sabellida; family Siboglinidae; genus Ridgeia; species Ridgeia piscesae. The sequence goes on from JAODUO010000634.1 coordinate 38,959, forward strand.
ACTAAATACCATTGAATATATACCATTCATTCAGTACCATTGTACCATTGAATACAATTTAGTATCATTCAATGCCATTGTACGTACCATTCAATACCATTGGACGGTATAAAGAATCCAAAATATCATTAAAATATCATGCATTCAGATACCATTCATATACCCTTGGCCATAATACCCCCTATAGCTAGTTAATACCATGCATGCATTCATTGGTACATGGATTGTATCCGTGGGTATTATAGTCAAGCTATACCAATGTTTTTTGTAAGGGTGCATATTCCAATATGCGCATAATTATACTGTTGTCCATTTTCTATAATAGAATTATCTCTCGTGGACATCTACGTACGTGATGAATTTATTAAAAGTATTATAATACCATTAATTGGTTAAAAACAAAAGTAAGTGTGGTGACACGAGCAATGTAATTAAACAATTGCGCTTGTCATTATATTATTTTCTGGAACTTTGACACCGTATTTGAGTACAATTATTGACAACCAGTTTGTATTTAAGAAGGGACATTCTACTGACCACTGTATCTTTGCTTATTCAGTACTATAAACGTAACAATAGCCCATGCAGTGTATTCCTGCTTTCTAGACTATAGACACTTCAAAAGCGTTTGATAGAGTCGATCACTGGACATGTTTTTTTTAGAAAGCTGCTAAATCAAGGCGTGCCTGTTCTACTTATCCATATATTGTTATACTGATACAAAACCCAACAATTTTGTATAAAATGGGATTCTACAATTGTCCGACTTTTTTTTAGTATTTCCAATGGTATTCGATAAGGTTGGATTTTGTCCCCACCTTAATTGATTTATCATGTACATACTATTTTTATTGATGATTTAAACAGACGCCTTTTTATACTAGATTGGTCAATCGGTTCCAAACGGCACAGTTTGGCCGACGCTATATAGCTTCGAATAAGCACTATTTAGCAATGGGCTAAAAATATAGTGCTGGAATCGGTTGCCACATACATAACTGTTGCACTAATCATAATTATGGTTTATGTTGACCCAGTCCTATAGTGGGCTTCAGGGTTTGTTGAAAATGTGCGCATGGTTTGGTCTTGAAAATTAAGTTATGTTATGAATGGCCTTCAAATCACGTGGCTTTCATATGAAATGTCCAGATATCTATAATAAAAATTGTATAAAGTTAAACAAGCTTGCATATGTCAATCAAAGCAAAATAATTAGGTGTAATATAGTATGCAATGACCTGAAAGATGATGATTTTTTGAGAAATATCTATACGTACTATAACTTTTATGCCGGGTGTAATAGCATTATCATTTCATAACTGTTCCATAGGTGTTAAACTATATCTTTTTCGTCCATTTTGTTGTACAATTTATTGTTCCCAACTATGGGTTAACTTTAATAAGGGCACTAAAGTTGCCTACAACGTACATTATGCATAGACGGATTTGGGGATATTGCCAATTGTACAGTGCGAATAGCATGTTTGTAAATAATGCAATTGATATTTAATGTCCTAATGCATATGAATATGTATGATTAAAAAACCCGTATCTTTGACATAAATATATAACTTGCAATTATGTACACGTGCAATTGCATTGCTATAACAAATGGCCCAATGTGGAGTATCTTGGCTAAATCACTGTAAGATAGATAGCATTTCTTGCATATATGTTTGCTATTTTTTTTAGTTTTTAATTTTGTCTATACAACTTTTCATTTTATATAATTCATTTTATTAATTTACATTTTAATTTGTTATTTTCAAATTATTATTATGTGTTTATCTAATCTATAAATTGCATATTTATTATACAATCAGGTATATTGCTCATTATTTTATCTGTTGTACTACACATCTACATTTATCTATGTTATAACCTTATTCTACTCATGTTATATAATAATTATTTATTATACTTAGACAATTAGATAGTTGCGCTGCGGAAATTTAAACAAACTTCACGTGGATAAAGACCGCGCGCCGATTAGTGTCCCCATCTGCCAGACTATTATGTAGTTTATAATAACTCCCATAGAGACCGACACTTGTATATAACGTCTCGTGCCGCTGTTTGTACAGATGCAGTACAAATGTTATCAATTACATATTAGATTAAAAGTAAATGTAAAAATATGGTGAAAGAACAATTCAGAGAAGCTGACATTGCAAAGAAAATGTAATTGAATTGATTGTTTTATAGCTAAATGTTGTGGAAGCTCCATGCTAACCTGTCGCCGGGCGATAATATGAGTATGATGTGTTTTAAACATGCGTACTTCCACGCCATACCATGAATCCAGCAATGTTTTTAAAAGCCAACGCACTGAATGTCCCGTCGTCATGTATTATCAACGGATAAATGTCAGGACAGGATTTGCATATTGTAATTATAGTTACACTAGTATAGTTTGGTTATAAATTGCTATTAATTCGTCAGCCTACCGGCTAGGGCCTAGGCGCAGGCAGGGCCTGGGGCCCCCGGGCTTGGGCCAGGGCAGACAAAACCGACTTAAACTGTCCACAACCCTTGAGTTCTTACTGAATTGAATAAACCATTAGTCAAATATGTAGTTCACTGAGAGTATGACAGTTTGACTAATATAAAGTTTAGAGAAAAAAATACTACAAGTTTTGCTAGTATGAAAAGGAACTGGATGATTCGGCCCAAAACAGTTTTGGCCCATTGGGCAGAATCGTCCGTTTCTGCAATCGTTGAAGTTCAGCATGCTTGTCCTCGCATGGGCCGAATCATCCGTACATGCAACGTGTGCTGGCGAGCTACAAGGGCCGAATCAACCGTCCTGCATGTTGGGAGATATCTTCGACTTGCGTATTATATATATTTTTGGTATTATTTCTGCATCATTATTCGGGAAATGTTCTGATCTGCTTCGACTTACTTGCGTATTCTTTTCCGACCCGGGAATTTTTTATTATTTCTTGTTCAATATTGGGGGATTTTTATGACCTTATTCGATTTGCATATTATTTGCGTAGCATGTCATTCCATTGCGTATTATAATATATATATTATATACAAACAGGGAAATGCCCATCATCATGCAAATGACATATAGTTAATCATACTACATTTATTACATTAATTTGTTACTACATTATACATTAAACAAGAAACCCACAAACAACCACGTTTTAAGCGCTCTGCTCTGCATATATGAAGTGGTTTCCCGTACAACCAAATGTGGGCCGAATTGTCCGTCCTTAGATTTCCGCAGCTCATGTTCAGTGGGCCGAATCATCCGTCATGGTACACCCGAGTTTTAACGAGGTGGGCCGAATCATCCATCTGAGTAGGTCGGAGTGGGCCGAAACATCCTGGGTAGAATCATACGTCGCGGTGGGCCGAAACTGTTTTGGGCAGAATCATCCATGACCCGTATGAAATATCCGTTTGAAACCATTTAGTAGAAACCAGCTATTGGTGCAAATTTCTGTCTTAGGGCCATCTGATATTTTATATACACCTGACACCTGGATAAATTAGTGGTGAGTCACTATCCAGGGGAAGCCTGTGTGGCATTACTAAGAAATTCCCGGTACTATCGACTGTTAGGGTATGAATCCATCATGTCTGAATCTCATGCTCTTCCATTGTAGAAGCCATGTCACATTTGGCATCCTCAGCTCCGATGAGATGCGACAGCATGCTCATTTACAGGTGGTCAGTAAGAACCTGTATGCTGATGGGGGCGGCAGGAAGCCAGTCCCATTTGGTGTCCTTGATCACAGAATGGTGTGTGTGTTTATAAGTCAATAATGCAATTGATATATGTATTTTATGTGTACTGGAAATAAGTCATACATATATATATATACATATAAGTCGGTAAATCACCAATTTTGATGCAAATTGCAGTAAACCCTTGCTTACATTATGCAATTGAAGTTACAGTTTTACGGTAATTGGTGTTAAGCTATTATATGTAATGAGAGAACATCTGTGATTGCAACAATGCATATATGGTTAATAATTTAACCTGGAAAACTGTGTTAATTTCCCTAGAAAAAACATGATTTCTGCCACTGATGAGGTCTCATCTTCTTCATGTATATAACAACGTTATGTAACTGAACTGTTTTATAAAGTAATAATGTATCTCTGAAACAAAATTACTTGCGGATGTTGATTTTACTCTTGACTTACTACCCATTGGGCATATATGCTCTGAGAAGACCCTCCAATGAGCGTTAGTTACACTCTCCCACTCTGAGATGACCCTTAATGACATCATGTAGGGTCTTACTCCACACACTCTAAGACAATTTCTAGCGAGTTTGCATGGTGTCTTGCTACCTACACTTTGAGATCAGGCCAGGCTTGTTGCCAGATACAATTACATATGGCCAGTTCCAAAAAAACCTGGTTGACGTCCATTTGTACAGGTCTCTAGATAAAGCTATGTTTGCGTTTAATTTGTAGTGGTTTTCTAATTATCTCTGGTTTTGAAAAGACCTGGTAATGTTTTCAGGGCACGAGTGAGAAGGACAACCCTTGTGAGACATGTGGCAAGAACCTGGCTGAGTGCACGGGACACTTCGCTTACATCGACCTAGAGTTGCCTGTCTTCCACATTGGGTACTTCCGAACCACCATCAACATCCTGCAGTGCATCTGTAAGGTAGGCATTTATGTACACTGCAGACAATCTGTAAGGTAGAATGAGACATGGCTGTCACGGACACATTGTGACTTTATTTATCACGTACCTGTTGTCATGTCAATTCCCTCTGTCACAGACCTGTCGTCATGTCTGTCTGTCACATACCTCTCGTCATGTCCATCTCTGTTATCATGTCTGTGTGTTTTTCACAGATCTGTTGTCATGTCCATGTGTCTGTCACAGACCTAGTGTCATGTCTGTCTGTCTGTCACAAAACAGTAATCATGTCCACCTGTCTGTCATAGACTAATCACCATGTCCGGGTGTCTGTCATAGACTAATCACCATGTCCGGGTGTCTGTCACAGACTTGTTGCCATGTTCGTGTGTCCAGTCTGTCACAGACCTGTCATAATTTCTGCCTGTCTGTCACAGACCTGTCTTCATTTCCGTCTGTCTGTTGCAGACCTGTCATCATGTCCGTATGTCTGTCACAGATCTGTCATCATGTTCGTCTGTCTGTCACAGACCTGTCATCATGTCTGCTTGTCTGTCACAGACGTGTCATTATGTCCGTCTGTCTGTCATGGTATATGTCCGCCTGTCTGTCACAGACCTGTCATTATGTCTGTCTGTTTGTCACAGACCTGTCATCTTGTCTGTCTGTCACAGACCTTTCATTATATCCATCTTGTCTGTCACAGACCTGTCGTCATGTCCACATGTCTGTCAGACCTGTCATTATATCCGTCTATCTGTCACAGACCTGTCATTATGTCCGTTTGTATGTCACATACCTGTCAATATGTCCGTCTGTCTGTCACGGACCTGTCATATCCGTCTGTCTGTCACGGACCTGTCATATCCATCTGTCTGTCATAGACCTGTCATTATGTCCGTCTGTCTCTCCCAGACCTATCATCATATCCGTATGTCTGTCATCATGTCCGTATGTCTGTCACAGACCTGTCATCATGCCCGTCTGTCTGTCACATACCTGTCATCATGTCCGAATGTCTGTCACAGACCTGTCATCATGTCCGTCTGTCTGTCACAGACCTGCAGTCGGGTGCTGTTGTCTCCGGAGCACCGCCAGACCTTCCTGGACCAGCTGAAGAAGCCCAACATGAGCTACCTGCAGAAGAAGGCCCTCAAGAAGAAGATCATTGAGAGGTGCAAGAAGTCAACGAATTGTACCTTTTGTGACACACAGAATGGTGGGTCTTAGGGCTGGGTTGGTCAGTCGCCATGTATATTACATGTGCCTACCAGAGTCATAGTTGTATGTCAAGTTACCCAACTGATCCTTTTAGATGAGGGCAGTGTCAGAAACCCTTACAACATGTCAAGGAACATATGCTGATTAAATAATATAAAGCATACCGTAAATCCTGTATTACTAGCCGCACCCCTAAT
>JAODUO010000634.1:50000-185000 GCA_025642075.2 Ridgeia piscesae
GTAAAGAAAAATCCATGTTGGTGTAAGAACTTGTATAATTTATGTAACATGCTTCAATAGGATGAATGTCGTATGCTGACATAAACTTGCTAATTGTTTGGATGTAGTATTTTTACAGAACATTGTGTTTATTTGTAGTTGGTAGTGGCATATTAAGACAGATTTAATATATCTTAGCTTAGAAATCTAAACCAAATAAAGCTCAATTATGAGTTCCTAGTTACCAATGAATGTATATTACTGGATGTAGTATATAGAAACATACCGTTCAGGAAATGCTTGTTGTTTTATGCCAAGTTATAAATGTTTGCACGTTCTCTGGTGAAATTGAAAATGTTCAGATAATTCTTTGAGTAAAATGATGCTCTCAAATTTCCAAAATGTACGCCTGAAAAAATGTGTTGATATTAAGAAGATGAATCACACTTCGTCTCTCGAACATTTCTAGGAGGACTGGGACTTCCTTCAACTACAGGTGGCGCTACTATACAACAGTGATACATCGGGCATTCCGCTACATATGCAGGTAAACGAGTTTCCACGTGTCTCATATAAAAACCATATGTACCTGTGAACCTCATAACAACACATTTTTAGTTAAAGTACATTACCTAACACATACAAATTATCACATTCATAACCAGTTTTCTAGAACTACTAGATTAATGTCATTTGTCACAGACGCCAGAGATTTTTGTCAAATAGAAATATTACTTAGAAAACAAGCTAAAAATTATCTGTACAAAATTTGTGATGTCAGACATATTCATCATGTTATATTACATTTCTGCTGCAGCCAAAGAAGCCAATGAGAGGGTTCTGCCAACGGCTCAAGGGCAAACAAGGTCGTTTCCGGGGCAACCTTTCAGGAAAGCGTGTGGACTATTCAGGAAGAACTGTCATATCTCCAGATCCTAATCTCCGCATTGACCAGGTATTTGAAGAAATTGATAATGCTGTAAATGCACCTTAGTGATGTGCCAGGATTTTGTTTTGCTATTACACCTTTCGTGTTTAAAAGTTTATAAAAAATTATTTGAATGAAACAAATGTTTCGACATTTTATTGGCATTGTGTTGTATCCAATGAAACAGTATCGAATGCTAACGTTTGATCTGAAATGCTCAAAATGGTTCTATAACATGTCATATTTTAAACAGTCAACCATACTGTTACTCAGACTCTTAAAGAATGTATGGTTCCATTTTTAATATGATTTTGTTGTCATTATTTCTGTATTTACTCTTCAGTGTTTACTTGTCTGCCAGATTGCAGCACCAGAGGAGGACATGACAATGTTTTAATTTCTTGTGTCAAATATGATTCTTAGAAACAGTTGATTATTGAAACAATCAGTGAATTCAACGAGGACATATTTAATGTAAGCGGCCCTAATTGTTTAGACGAATTAGTTCCTGCTTTGTCCACAAGGTGGTGGTTCCGGTACACATGGCGAAGATTCTGACGTACCCGGAGAGAGTGAACAAGGCCAACATCCAGATGCTGAAGCAGCTCGTGATGAACGGGTGTGACAGTCACCCTGGGGCCAACTTCATCCAGCAGAGGGACACCAACATCAAGAGGTCAGTCCAAGGTCATGCACGCGTCACAAACCACTTTCGCTGCCAGCATATAATTAGATATGATTTTGTCGTTAATGTTCTGAAAAAGACTGACTAATTGAATGAGACATCGTAAGACTATCATTCTAACCATTATAATATAGGTCTAAGGTTGCATTCATTTACTCTCCCTTTCTCAGATTATTATATTTAACTATATATATATATATATATATATATATATATATATCTATATAGACAGGTCCACACACATACACACACACACACACACACACACACACACACACACACACACACACACACACACACACACACACACACACACACACACACACACACACACACACACACACACACACACACACACACACACACACACACACACACACACACACACACACACACACACACACACACACACATTGTTAATTAATAGAATGTTGCTTAAGAAACAACCTAGTGGACAGTATTTTAAAAGAATTGTGCCTGCTCCCATGCCCAGAATTGGCAGGGCAGTAAATTGTAACAGGAAGTCTACTGTCTAGAACATGGGAAAGTTAAACATCAAAGGGTATTGCGGTTAACTCTGCTCGCCTCAACATTATTGCCAAACAATTTTGTTTTGGAACTGGATGTTTTATTTACCTTCAGTAAACCTTCAACATGAATGTTGTAGTCATAAGAATGTAATATTAAATGGCACCACACTTTTATAATCCACATGGTGACGTCACCTGGTGAGTAATATCAGCGTCTTGATGATGTAATTGACCCGTCCAGATCCGACTAACTGAACGGTAACTGGAGTATTAATCCTGTCCACAGTGTCTCCAGCTGGTGATGTTTCAGGTACCTGAGATACGGGAACCGGAAGAAGATTGCACAGGACCTCAAGTTTGGTGACATTGTTGAGCGTCACCTGATTGACAATGACATCATTCTGTTCAACCGGCAGCCATCGCTGCACAAACTCAGCATACAGGCCTTCTATGTAAGTCTTCTAAATGAAAAGTTTAATGCAGTATTCATTATTTAATAGATTAAAAAATTACACAGTTTGTTGTGAAAATCAGTGTGTTATATAAATATATCACAGTTTCTTTTAACAAAATTTCTGTGGACATAAACACCAACTTCACTTATGTGTTTTATCCCAAAGGCTCTTGATTTTTTATTGATTCAATTTGACTTTTCTTTAATGTTGCTTGGGTGATATGTGACATATATAAATATGTATAATATATAGGTTTCACAAAATATATTAAAAATATGACGTATACGACTTAACACATGGTTATTTTACAGTTTACCTCTGAACAGATAGTAATGGTGTTACCTATATAAATGTAAGTCTTGTAAGCGTTATTTATCTTTAAGGTACATCAAGCACCTTCTTTCACAACACTAGGATTTCTTTTGTTAATATATCAAAAGCTACGAGTGCAACTATATGCAGCCACCCATGAACTATTTAAAACTCTAATTTTGCAGGCAAAAGTGATGCCATTTCGCACCCTACGATTCAACGAGTGTGTGTGCAACCCCTTCAATGCTGACTTTGACGGAGACGAGATGAACATCCACGTACCTCAGACAGAGGAGGCGAAGGCTGAGGCTCTCATCCTAATGGGGGTCAGTCTCACGAGGACACGAATAATGTGTAGTGCTCTGGCAGCCTCTGTCATATAGAATATGGACCCCATTAAAAATGGACCCCGGGTCTATGTTTGCTATAGGATATGGACCTGCCCTGTAGAATTTTGACCTGGGTGGGATCCATATTCTATGGGGATTGACATCCTATGTGTCTCATAGAATATGGACCCCCTTATAGAAAATGGACCCCATGTCTATAACCTATAGGGGTCCATTTTCTATGTCTCTGAATATGGACCTCCTTTTTAAAAGGGCAGGGTCCAAATTCTATAATAGAATATGGTCCCCAGGTCCATTTTCTATGGGGGGTCCATATTCGATATTCTATGTGCGTGCGTGCGTGCGTGCGTGCGTTCGTGCGTGCGTTCGTTCATGCGTTCGTTCGTTCGTGCGTGCGTGCGTGCGTGCGTCACTTACATGACATGCATTTTCAAGGCATATCTGACAATATCTATTGATTTTTTAAAGACTACTCCCACATTTTACCTGTTCACAAGGGGTTTTACCGATCTAAATGGTGGGTGGACGGGTCTTTGCATAACGCTATGGTCCTGCCCGAACTTTTCCTCATCACAAAAGTTCATCTATGACAACTTGGAAGAAATGTAGCTCATTCATTTTTCGAAATCACCCATTGGTTAAGGGTTTTACTGGATTCAGCATTCACATTGTACATTAGATGGATCTAACTCAGTGATTGTTCCTAATGTTTAGTCTCTGCAATTGTTCCATAATCTGCTGATCAGTGGAGAATATTATATGTAATCTGTATCGTAGTATACCAGGGTAGTTGTAATGTATAGTTGTTGTAATTGTAGTAGACATAGTACTTTGTAGTAGCGCACTGGCTCAGGGGTAGAGCATCAGACTCTCGACTCTCGCAAAATTACCGCGTGGCTGAATGCTTCCCAGAGAAGTTGAAATGGTGTTTGATTGAACAGGTCTGCCAGGGAGTAAAGTGTAAAAAGTGCTTTGAGCAATCCTAAGGATTGGATACTGCACTACATAAGAAATTAATTGTTTTACTTATATAACAGCAAGCATTAAATTGAAAGGTACATCTGTAATAACTGGAATAACATCTACATAAGTTATTCATTGTAATTTTTTTATATTTCATTGTATTGTTGATTTATCACACCACTTACCTCCCAGATTTCTGCTGTAACACGTTTTTCTTTCATAAATTTTTTCAGTCAAAATCGAACATCGTCACACCACGAAATGGAGAACCTCTCATTGCTGCCATTCAGGACTTCATCACAGGTGAGAGTTCTTTTCACTCCATTGTCTGTTAGCTTCTTACATGTGACCTGCATCTTTACAGTAAAACTTGGATTTGTTCACACGAATTAAGTGGATTGTTGATGTGCTAGGGGGCTACCTGCTGACCCAGAAGGACGTGTTCTTTGACCGCTCTCACACCTGTCAACTGATCTCGTCCATTCTTGCACAGAGTGACCAGGCCACACACATTGACCTGCCACCTCCAGCCATCAGGAAGGTACATACTGGCCGTAGTCTTGACCACATGACCTTGACCATGAAATCTATTTGGCCTTTTAGATGTTTTACCAGGTATTATGGATCAAGTTTTTATTGGAAATAGCATAACGACTGTAACTGTTTGAATGTTGTGTTTCTGACTATCCCACAGATCTACAAAATATCATTATTTTGTGTCTATTTTTTGTCATTGGTAACCATTGTTTTTCACATGTCAAAAAGCCCGCACATGAAGAAAAAAAGGTTTCAATAACCATTGTGTCAGTCACCAGAAACAAGACATATACTTACTTTGGCGCCAATGTTGAAACGCACCTACAGCATATCTTGTATATTGGAGCCATGAGCGATATATTTCATAAACCACTATAAGGTTTATTTCATTACCTGTGGAACCAAACTTTGCAGTTTCCATGGTAGTTCCCAAATGTAACATGTTCATCATGATGTAGTATTGAATAGTAAATAAAGCAATTTCTTTCACTCTTGTAGCCCGTCTGCCTGTGGACGGGCAAGCAAATCTTCAGCCTCATTCTGAGACCGAACCGAGCATGCCCAGTAAAGGCGAACCTCCGTGCGAAGGGGAAGAACTACACTAGCGGCGAGGATCTGTGTGTCAATGACTCATGTAAGGATGCTGCATGTCTACTGGCCACTTCCTGTGGCTATTTCCTTCAACCTACCAATTAACATTGTATTGACTTTAACTGAAAACAACTTCTTTTTCAATTAACATCCTTAGATGCTTTGCTCTTCTAGAGAGGTTTTCTCCTACTTACGATAATTAATTGGTGATCAACTCTCAAGATGGCGCCACCATAACAGTGTTGGGCCTGTGTCTGTGGGTGAATGTAGACTGGTTGTTATTAATGGTATCAGTATCCTGCATGTGTGTAAAGTTGTTGTTGTTTATGTTGTTGTTTGTCTGCGACAGTTGTTGTCATCTACAACAGTGAGCTGCTGGTGGGGGCGATGGACAAGGCGTTGCTCGGAGGCGGCTCAAAGAACAACGTCTTCTACGTGTTGCTGCGAGACTACGGCCAGGAGGCTGCTGCAGTCGCCATGTCACGCCTCGCTCGCATCTGTCCGGCCTTCCTCAGTACGTTAGTTACGATATCCACCCTTTGGTAGAAGGACTTGTTATAGTTTCAGCTAGAGACCCGACTGGCTAAGTTTGTTTTGGATGGGTAGAAATTTGAATGTATGGGTGTGGTAATTTGAAAAATGGTAAATATTTGATCATGCATATAGGCTTGTTACAGTAATAAGTTGACATTAGCAGGAGGTTGATGGTTCAATTTATAATAAAATGTATTTTGAGTATCGTTGAACTTGGGGAAATTTTTCTCTGAAACTTCTTGGAGTCTAAAGTGTTAATTCTATATATAAATCATGGATTCTTATTGATATTTTTATGTAAGCATGTGTTACCAATATATCTACATGACAGTGGCCTTTCTGTGTCAGTTACATTAGTGAATATTACTCCAAGGGACCATTTTGCTAAGATACTAACCTCTAAGAAAACAAAAAATTAAACATAATCCATTGTTAAATCTGAGGAGCTTCTTAAAAATTCAAAATACATCTGTCGTTTTACTGAGGACACTATTTCTATGACACACAGGCATTAGTGTCCTGTGGTTCAACTTGGCATTGAAAGTTTTCAATAAAACAACATGGTGAGACCGATTTTAAGGAGCAAAAACAGACATGTGAACACATAAGAATGTTTTTAACCTGACCTCTGTTGGTTTAGCTTCATTTAATTGATTCTCGCTCAGCTGCGTAAATTCGCCGAAAAGATAGTCTGGTCACCTGGCGGGCTTTTGAATGTTATCCGTGTAAAATGCTGCCATCTCACGGATCCTGGGTAATTGAGGCTAATCCTGCCATAATTCATGCTCCATAAGCAACTACAAATTTGTATTTTTGTTCATGTTTGTGTAAATGTAAGCTTAATTTTAATAGTTTTTATAATGATAAAAAAGGATATCCTTATATAGTTTGTTATCTAAAACTCGGCTCTAGAACCAATCAGCGTCTATGCCCTATTCTGGGGTAAGGCCGTCCTGTCGGTTCATCAGCAGCCCATAAATATACCACGCGAGTTGGGCTAAAACATGCTGCCACCTCACGCAGTCTGGTTACTCAAGGCTACTGTGGTGTTGTTTTACTGACAACAGTTGTCTTTTACAGCTAACCGTGGTTTCTCGATTGGGATTGGTGATGTCACTCCCGGTGCCGGACTACTGAAAGCCAAGCGAGAACTGCTCGAGGAAGGGTGAGTCATGTGATCATCAGTCCACCTGGTGGCCAGTTGTTGCAAACATCCTCAATGGTCTATACCCAACTAGGTGGCACCACCGTTGATCAATCATCTAATCACCTGAGAATGCTTTGCAGTTCTCTAAAATGTAATTTTCCTGATGATATTTACATGGGAAGCACAGAAATATCCGTGGGGTGGAAGGGGACTTGGGTCAGGCCTACAGGGGGCTGAATGGAGTTACCCAAGTATCTCAGATAACTCATGGGGTTGAAGGGTGTTATGCTGTGTTCCCAATAGGGCTGAACGCAATGATGGATACCTGAATAAATAAGTGAACTTTTAAGTGTTGCCTATTATGAAAAGATCAAGCCCAGACTCCCAAGTTGGTACGACGTATTTCAAAGCAACGATGTTTTAATGTTTATGTTTCAAATTTCATGTTCACAATAAATGCAAACCTGTCAAACAGCACTAACAAAACAAACAAGATATTCCAGCTATGTGTACATGTTCAACAACATTTTAAAACTAACATCTAAACCATCTCAAATATAGCAATTATTAATTGTTTCTCTTACATAGCAGTAATTACATTTAGCAATCGACTGTATATGACAACTAATACCAACAACATCACCAATGCAGTAATGACACAATCGTCAGCATAATTCACAACTACTTGTTGGTTTTATCTCATTGATGTTATTTTTCTCTTTGCAAAGTCCAGAAAACCATTTATCACATAGTATTGGGTACACGCTCCCCTGCCAAACTAGACTTGATTTTTATGATCCATTGGTCTGAATGAACATAGTTTACTTGCTGGGTGTAGCAATGTATTTCCGTCATGATGCATGATGACAACCAAAGCAAAGCCTTTCCCTATACATAATGCTTAACATATTCAGGAACTCAATGCGTAGATGTGACCACGTGTCAGTTAAGATTATTTTATTATTTATTACATGTTTCTGAAGTTCATGGGTCAGCATTAACATTGATGCCCCAGTCAGTTGTTGGTTAGTACACCTGTGATGTGGCGACTAGCTGGTGGACGTCTTCTCTCCCAGGCGCCCTGTGAGTCACTTATATACTAAGGGTTGCGTACACAGGAGGCTCACGAGGGGTAGAATCTCGTGTAGTGTGTTGGTACATAGACTCATCCTCAACAGCATTCTGTTTTCTCCATTGCATTCTGCAACAGATTAAGAACACTGTAGTGGTGCCTCCTTTATCCATAGCAGCCACTGTCAACACTAAGCAAATGGCCTTTGTGTATGGATGATGCCAACTAGGCATATTCAAAACTTTCAAGATGTCCACTGTAGACAGGTGCCCATTAAGGACAGGTACCTAGTAATGCTGATTTCACCTGTTCACAGTGGCCATTGTTGGGACTACACATTATCGCCAGCTGACGTAGTCACACTAATAAAGGTGCACATCCACCTGGTGATTGTAAATCAACTTCTCTCAAACAACAACTTACCTGAGCACATAGACCACTGTAGCTAGGATACCAAGAGTGATCAGTGAACCCACAACAAGCAGTATCACATCTCCTGAAAGCCAAAGAACCAACATTTCCTCAGACTCTTGATTCCAGTTATTGTGCATTAAAAAGAGACCAGCGATCCATCAGCCATGCCCACATGCCATTATAACAATGTGTAGCATTCCATAATTTTCTCAGCACTAAAACTGTCCACTTGCTATAAATATATGAGTGTACACAACTGCTTGTGTTAGTATTAGAACACATCATTATCATCATTATGCAGCCGTAGTATCCTGTCTTTGGGCGAAGGCCTCAGCATGATGTTTCAAATCTACCTATCTTGTGCTATCATTCTGCCAGATGGTACGTACCCTTCCACTACTCATTTAATTCATCTCTCCATCATCTCGCCAATCTTAGATAATGTTCCTTCATAAGATTTCCTGGTCGTGATATGTGATGTTTGTCAGTTACGTCATATACTATAACCTGGTAACCTTGCATTCTACTGACGTACCATCATTCTACTGACGTGCCAATGATTGAAAACAAATCTTATTAACTAAAGTAATGTTGTGTGTCTAGGATTTGATCAAAATAAACAAAATGTCTACCAGAATCACACAATTGATGGAATGGCCATTTATGGCTAATCATTTATGTTTAGAGTTGATGCATGTGAAATAAATGCACAATAAAGGCAGGCAGGATATACTGGTTAAAAAAGTATGCAGACTTACTTGTGTTGAGAGAATTTCTTGCATGTGGTTGCATAGTTTGATTCAGCACATCACTGGTCATGACAGTGGATGTGACAGTGGTCATGACAGTGGATGTGACAGAGGATGCGGTGGTGTCACTTGCAACTGCAAGGGAATGGGAAAAACAAGATTTAACTGAATGCCAAGAACTTGAACATGTGAAACAACGGCGAGCGCAGAAAAAATTGTAAAACAGTGTTATGTGTGTGTACGTTGGCACTCTCCAACGGGGAACTAAAAGGAAGGACACTAATTACCTCTGGCTATTATTCCATCAATTCTAGTGGCTAGAACTTTGGATTCCTGATAAAGAGAACCCGGGTTTGAATCCTGTGCCGCCGTGGCAAATCTTGGGCAAGTTTCACTCTATGTGGCTCCAGTTTACTCAGCTGTGTGAATGAGTGCCTGGCTATAGAGAGTGGTGGATACTGTTATATGAAGAGCCTTCGTGCATTAACTGTAGTGTGGCTGGATGCTTCTCAGAGAAGCAGAGATGAGGTTCAATTGAACAGGTCTGACAGGGAGGAAAGTATAAAGTGGCTTCAGCAGTCCTGAGGAGTGAGGACTGGGTACTGCGATACACAACAACTTACCTTTACCTATACTCAATAAATTTGGTAAAAATGTCTACCTGTAGGAAGTGAACTAGTCTGAGGTCTGTCCGTTCTGTATCTTGTGACTTTCGTGGTCAGGTCATTTGAGGTGGTACTTTCAACTGCAATGGAATAACAATTGTTGTATAACATTGTCAGTGTTCTCTTCTACTTGTGTGTCCTAACTAATTGGAAAACATTGAAAGAGGCCAGTGGTTCAAGGAAGTGAATGAACTTTGAAAGAGGCCAGTGGTCCAAGGAAGTGAACGAACATTGAAAGAGGCCGGTGGTCCAAGGAAGTGAACGAACATTGAAAGAGGCCTGTGGTCCAAGGAAGTGAATGAACTTTGAAAGAGGCCAGTGATTCAAGGAAGTGAATGAACTTTGAAAGAGGCCAGTGGTCCAAGGAAGTGAACGAACATTGAAAGAGGCCGGTGGTCCAAGGAAGTGAACGAACATTGAAAGAGGCCTGTGGTCCAAGGAAGTGAATGAACTTTGAAAGAGGCCGGTGGTTCAAGGAAGTGAATGAACTTTGAAAGAGGCCAGTGGTCCAAGGAAGTGAATGAACTTTGAAAGAGGCCAGTGGTTCAAGGAAGTGAATGAACATTGAAAGAGGCCAGTGGTTCAAGGAAGTGAATGAACATTGAAAGAGGCCAGTGGTTCAAGGAAGTGAATGAACATTGAAAGAGGCCAGTGGTTCAAGGAAGTGAATGAACTTTGAAAGAGGCCAGTGGTTCAAGGAAGTGAATGAACATTGAAAGAGGCCAGTGGTTCAAGGAAGTGAATGAACATTGAAAGAGGCCAGTGGTTCAAGGAAGTGAATGAACTTTGAAAGAGGCCAGTGGTGCAAGGAAGTGAATGAACTTTGAAAGAGGCCAGTGATTCAAGGAAGTGAATGAACATTGAAAGAGGCACCTGGGAGGTAATACACTTACTATGTAACACATTTATCCCATTAATGTGTGGCTGGATAAA
This sequence comes from Ridgeia piscesae, assembly GCA_025642075.2. NCBI lineage: Eukaryota > Metazoa > Annelida > Polychaeta > Sabellida > Siboglinidae > Ridgeia > Ridgeia piscesae. Next base: position 60,845 of record JAODUO010000634.1, read on the forward strand.
GTAGATACAGGTGTGTTGAATAGAAACTAGAATGTGTTTGTCAGTGGGGGAGTCATAACTGTGTGCAAGCAGTGTTCAGAGTAGCAACTAGCATAACATCACTTTATGTCAGGAATCCCCATTTGTTTCTCCTTTATAACTTTTGGGTAAGATATATATATTAAGATGACATTTAAAAGTTAAAGTTCCTTTTCATTGATTGAATTTATGGCAGGGGACTACCTTAAATTATTTTGTGTGTTACAATGATGTACATGTCACTGTGCACATGACAGGTGTGATTCTTGTAATAGACCTACCTGGTACACAGGTGTAGTTTACTTGGATGAAGTTTGTACCAACCGCTTGGCCTGCACAGCTTGTTCTCCATATTGTAGTTTTAATAGCAGCAGCTACCTTCATCTCACACATTTCTTCCTTGTTACACTTGTCAATGACATTCCTTGCTATCACAGTGCACTCCAGAGAGCTGTAAGGACAGTTGCCACTGCCGGGAACAGCTCGTTTACTGTATCCTCTCACTGCTGTGATGATGCGAAGTTGATGACCAGGGTGACATGCCAGGGTGAAGTGTTTTACTGTTGATAGTACACATTGGTGTTTGGTCATCAGATCTTGTGCTGTGTCAAATTAGTATTATTAGTTTCTTTTAAATTGCATTCATTTATAAGGAGTTGTGATCAGAATGACAGGCCACCTCATACAAACCTACAGTGTCTTACACAATGACAGTCCACTTCCTAATAACCTATTACCTCTCTAGGTTGTGTTGATATGTTACGTATGTACTTGGTAAGCATATGTATACTTTTTTACACATTTGTATAAATTTATTATTTTTTTATTATTATATAAACGTAATCTATGACTACAGTCACTACATGTATAGCGGCATTATCATTTAAGGCGTCCAGATGCTTCAGCTAGTTCAGTGTTTACTTTTACTGTATTGTCTTCTTAGTATTTATGAAATAAAAACAGTTTTGATTCAACCTTCACCTCCAAACACTCATGATAACATTCCATCGCTATGTTGGACGTCAGTAATGGTCCAAAGTAAGCATAGGGTTTATTTAATATATACAACCATGCATTTGTGTAGCTATATTAATATTTAGACAACTTTTAATTTAGATACATTTTGATTGGAATAATTCATATAAAAATGTCATGGGTTAAACACACAGTAGACCCTTGATTGTAAGCAAGCACATTCGTTACCTTGGAGTGTTGTTGCGATCAGGGCACAGCTGACAACAAGCAGCCACATTGTGGCACTGGCATGTCCTGAAGTCTGAAACCACACAACAGAGTCGGTGTGTGTCACTGGTATACGTATATGTTAACTAGACATTCTAGGAAGAAACAGGACTTTTATGCCAACTTCTCAAGTCAGGCAGTCATCACGTGCCTCTTGTCTTGAGTGCCTCAGCTTTCTATTGAGGTAGGTATGATAGGAAGTCAATACCTGGGCATACAAATTGGTTTGGTGGTGGGAAGTTGGTGTCCTCTATTTTTGGTGTCTTGGGAGTGAGTTTTCAATTTGTGGTTGTTGTTTTTTCTCTCTCATTGATTCTGTGGTTTCTGGTAGGAGTGTTTTCATGACGAAAATTGTGTTTAATTGGCCGTGAAATGCTGTGTAATCATTCCCACACATTAAATAACTTTTGCTAGTTGACAAATGCAATGTCATTCTGTTAATGCACACAGTGCCCTTTCCATTTTTAGTGCGTGTATGCGTGCATGCGTGCATGAGTGAGTGCATTCAAGCTTCTCAGATTAGTATGTGAAGGCTATCTTTTGTAACTGGAAAAACACCCACTGCAAACCAATCCTAAGACACTTATATAAAAAATAAACAGGTAACTTCTGAGTTGTAGTTCTGTCACCTGATGGTCATATTTCATGAGCCACCTGATGGTGTGGAGTGTTGTAAAGTACAGCACTAGTGGGCAGGTGTTGGCCCTATCAGTGACAGACTGTTACAGTAACAACAACAGACACTCACCATCTCGTGAAACAGTCAGAGTGATCGTGCACAGATCAAGACGTGTCTGTTCTAGAAGTAGACAACAGGAATAAGGAATAATACGTTGCAGCAAACTGTCACTTACCCTAATGTGACGACACGCCTGTCTGAGTCACTGTTCACTGTGCTGTGAGGGTTGACAGTCGAGACTTCCTGAATGCTAGGGTACCACTCAACCAGAACTGCTGTATAGGTGTCACAAAAGTGCAGTTACACAGTGCTTCTGTGTTCACATGTCACCAGGAAATACCTGTGCAGTTTGTCACCATGATCCCAAGATAATATGTCCACTCATGCATCTTTCACATATTTTACTGTATCCTACTAAATCCATATTAAAACTAAACCTGATTTTTCTGATCAGTGTACACATTTAAGAATGGGTCCTGCAAAATTTCAATTTTTAAATATAGTTATTCTTATATTTGAAAACTGAAAACTAGAATTTATATTTATAGGCCAAATAAATTTGTCTATGGTTGCCTCTTGTGAGAAATACCATTGGTATATATCTTCAGTTGTAAAAATCACCTGTGATCATTGCTTAAAAAATCACATCCCATGTTTACTTTTTGACAAAGTTCTAATGAAAAACCAGCAATTACTTTTATATTGCCCATAACATTTCTCAGTCATCGTGTGGGTTTGATGCGAGCAACTGTGGGTGAATCACAGTCCATGACTGTTATCATTTGTAATCAAATACAATGGTTGGTTAATCATTCTTGTCCTCAACAACATTTGATTTGTTCAGTATTTGTAATAGTACTAAGTGTCATTGCCAAAATAATCAACTAATCTGCGTGCTTGCAAAGCGAAGATGAGCCAAACGGGGTCTCCCTTTATACCAGTCGTCATAGCAACCAGTAACTCTTGAGATAATCAGAGGTAATTGCTAAATTAATTATGATTTGGGTGTATCACATTTTTATTCAAATTCCCATTAAGTATATGACAAATGGGTGACTTGATGCTGGTGGTTTGTTGATCAGATATGCGAACTGTGACGAGTTCATCCAAGAGTTGAAGGACGGACGTCTTCCCTCCCAGGCCGGCTGCAACCCGGAGGAGACGCTTGAGGTGAGGAATGTCTTAAAACATCAGTTCTACCTTGTTGAGCTTTGATATCTCCGTGAGGCCAGTCACAGTCAGGCCTAGTTAAAACAGACACCCTTTATTTTCAAATTATTTTTTTATGCATTTGCCTTGCTCCATCAGCAGCAGTATGAATTCAGCGGTTTGATTTTTGTGTACTCAGTAAATTATAATGTGCATTTTTATTGTACATTTATTAATGTGCTTGCTCTATGATTGTATCTGGTATTTTTAGGAATTTAACATTTTCATGGTGAACATCCAGTGTGTATAACCACATATACATGAGGTAGTTGTTGCATTTCACTGAAATCCTCAGAAACTGTCCCATCAGGGGACGGGCATTTTTGCTAGTTTTGTATAAATCTGCAAACAAACAGTGTTTGTATTGTCACTCACAAGACTAACTGACCGTGACGTTGCAGGCCATCATCCTGAAGGAGTTGTCTGTCATTCGGGACCACGCGGGAAAGGCGTGCTTGCGGGAACTCGACAAGTCCAACAGTCCGCTCAATATGGCCATATGTGGCTCTAAAGGTAGGTCCTGGCAACACAAATATTGATTCCCTTCAGAACAAAGCTTACAGCATAGCGTTGCATGTAATAAAAACAGCAGAACTGGGTTTTTTTTAATTTTGTATCGCAGTAGTGGTTAACTGTAGTTAAATCAATGACAATGTGTGACAATGATTTATTTCCCTATGGAGAACATCTGAACAAATATTGATATGCTGACTTTGAGGCATTGTAACCGAATCTTCTCCTTGGTGGTGTGGGCCACTTTTTTCTTTCTACATACCTTTGCTCCCTTGGCCCAGTAACTTCTCATCTTCCAGGTCGCAATGCAGTAAAAAAGAGTTATTACAGTGATATCTGTGCCATTCAATGCTATCATTGATGACAGAAGGAACTAAATGGTCAAAGAATTAGGTAAAGTTAAACATATTGTAGTGGTGATAATCACTGCCCTTGGCTTGTCTTTCCATTGCTTGCTGTAACTTAGTGTTGATGGTTGTTTTATTTTGTAGGTTCGTTCATCAATATCTCGCAGATGATTGCGTGTGTCGGCCAACAAGCCATCAGTGGCAAGCGAGTGCCGAATGGGTTTGAGGACCGGGCCCTGCCTCACTTTGAAAAACACGGTTAGTCGTCCAGCTACCTAAGCACAGTTACCTGTGCAGTTTTTGCTGGGCCTGAGTTTGTTGCCTTTAGATTTCGCTAGTTGTTGGGTTAGTTACAACTATAGTAAGATATATTGAAAGATGGGAGCAAAGAACATCCACCTGCTTACAACAAAGACGACTAATGCATTTGTTTGACTAAAAACAACTTCCTCAACTCTTTGTTTACTTGCTCTTAGCAAAACATACTTGATCCTGAGTACAGTGAAACTAATGCCCAATATATGTTGCCTCTGATCTACTACTTATAAATATATTTAAGAAAACACCTAAATAGTTATAACTATTTACTGACATATTTGCTTATATACTACGCTTTGCTTGAGGGTCTTTCTCCTACCTGATAGAAATGAGCCGTAACAAATGCAGCAGATGGTGTCAGTGTAATGGTGTGTTGTTACACAAGTGAGTGTAAAAGGAAGTAACGATGCATGATTTGTTGGTGTAAAACGGGTTTACTCGGGGGAGGGAAATGCAGACGAGTGCTCCTTCTTTCAGCCAAGGCCCCTGCGGCCCGGGGCTTTGTGGAGAACAGTTTCTACTCGGGACTGACCCCCACAGAGTTCTTCTTCCACACAATGGGAGGACGGGAGGGCCTGGTGGACACAGCGGTCAAGACGGCCGAGACAGGCTACATGCAGCGACGACTGGTCAAGGTGAGAATCTCTCACCACTGGTTTTTTGTTTGTTGTTGTGATGATAATAGACTGGCTGATGATGTAGTCGTTCAGGACTAAAGCTGTTCAACCATGGCTAAATGTTATTATCAATTTAGCATTTTTAATTTAGCTTATCTTCTCTGTATTTTTTTTTGTTTTTTTAAATTAATTTTTTTGTTTTGTCCAAAGGGGTTTTAGTTCCAAATTTTTTTTGGAGGGGACCTTTTTTTGTTTGGGGGGTTTTTTGTTGTAGTCGCTGGGAGACCTGTGTTTGTTGTAGTTGATGGAGGACCTGTGTTTGTCTGTTGTAGTCACTGGGAGACCTGTGTTTGTTGTAGTTGATGGAGGACCTGTGTTTGTCTGTTCCTTTTTTTGTAGTCACTGGAAGGACCTGTGTTCCCAGTATGATATGACTGTGCGTAACTCGATGGGAGACGTTGTACAGTTCATGTACGGAGCTGATGGTCTTGACCCGGCTGAGATGGAGGGCAATGAACATCCCGTTGACTTATCCCGCATCATGCAACACATCAAGGTGGGTCTCTTCCTCGCCTGTTGCCATAGAAACACCCAAATTGACTCTCCTCATTTTATAACGTTTATCCAATGGTTCCTTGCGTTTGCTGTTTGGAAATACTAAATATTCTGGGCAAGTCAATTCTCTTGGTTTGGTTACATGTCTTATGGTTCAGTGCAGCATCAGCGGGCAGCGGGCAGCTGGCAGCGGGCAGCGGGCAGCGGGCAGCAGGCAGCAGGCAGCATCAGCAGGCAGCTGGCAGCAGGCAGCAGATAACTCTACTTGTCTTTTAGAACAGATAAAAACAATAGATAAAAGTGGTGATGTGAGAATAAAATAGGCAATGATTGAAGCAAGACTTGATGCCTTCTAGAGAAGTCAAGATGTTTGATTGAACTGACCTGTCAGTGAGTAAAATGTAAGTCACTGTGAACAGTCCCAGGGACAGGATACTGGGCTTTGTAAGAACTTACCACTTTTTAAACACAGTTTCTTTACTAAAACAGCTACACAATATTGTCACCAATGAAGACATTGTTGTCTCACGAAACGAGCTGATGTTTGCTGCTACAGAATAAGTACGCATGTCCCAACGAAATGGCACTGACGGGAAGTCAGCTGACTCTCATTATGGACGCCGCCCTCGAACTGGAGGAGTTCAAGGAACTCAGCAGTAGCTTCAAAGACGACCTCAAGTACGTCTAACCTTGACCTTCCATCTTGACACTGTTCTTCCTTTGGTGATGTCCTCTGATAGACATTTTGGTAGTTCTAGGCATTTACAACAGTTGACAACATTCTATGTTGCCCTTCAGCACTAGGGTACCTCAGCCAGCATCATTGTAAAACAAACATTGTTAGTGTAAGCAAGTGGCCAGAGTAATGCTGTGGGCTGTATCATGAGTTATCACTGATACTACACTTATGAACAGTGACGCCAGTTCCCACCTCCTGCTCTGTGTAGATACAACAGGCCCTAGCTGGTGGCCAGTGCTCTTTTTGTGCCCTCATCAAAGTAATCAGATGATATGAACATTTTGGGCAGTGTAAAACATAGTCAGAATAATGTTTAACGTGAGACAACTCAGATGAAATGGTGTTTTTAAGAATGTAAATTTGAACTGATATTTTTGGCACATTATAATAGCTTGTATTTTAGCGCCCGGGCTGTGTTGAGTGGGTTCAAAGAGACCATTCTTGTTCTCTCCAGAAATTACATGTATGGACTGGCCAAGAAGGTGACCACAACGAGGCAGAAATATAACATACCCGAGTCACAGAAGCAGAAAGGCCAGGGTGTGTATCTTCAAGATGTGGCATCAGTTGATTAGATGAAGTAAGGTGCAAATGTATGGAAGAATAGAAAAATAATCCTCCTATGTTAGGGTTGGCTTTATGTTGTTTCAATCATTTTAATCTGGAGAAAGAATCTTATGTTAATAAATTGTACGCAGAAGAAAACTATTTTGATGTCATGTAGTACAAGAGTTGATTTTCAAGTTACTCTAAAAGAGTACTTGTTACAGTATGTGCTGTCAATTTTACAATACTTTTTAAGTTATGAAGGAATACATTAGTGTACAGAACTGTACACCTCTTTAAAACTGATGTTTGTTATTTACAACAACAGTAAAAAGTGGAATGTCAACATATTTATTAACCTTCATAATTATTTACTCTTTACTAACCTGTGTATTTTTTAAATCTATTAGTTTCGACCAAGCTACATATTTTACCTGAAGTAAAATTATTCTCTTTTTGTAAACAAACAAACAAACAAAGGTTATACATTTGCAGTGGTATACCAGTTGAACCGAGTGACGGCGACACAGGTGCAGAAGTTCCTGGTGTGTTGTCGGGAGAAGTTCATGAGAGCCAAGATGGAGCCAGGTGTGTAGAGCCAGTGGGGACCAACCCAGGACCTGTGACGGGGTGGCACTGTCAGCCTCTCAAATCCACCTGGTAGATTTATGCTTACCACAGAATAGGGTAGAGATGCTGATTGGTTCTCAGGACAAATCTTTTATAAATTAAATAAGGATACCCTTTTTATCAGATAATACTGTATTATAAAAACTATTCAAAATTAAACATATATTCAAACAAAAATAAACATAAATACAAATTTGCAGTTGTTTATGAAGCAGGAATCATGGCAGGATTAGCCTCGATTACCGAGGCTCTGTGAGGTGGCAGCACTTTACAAGGGTAACATTCAAAAGCCAGCCAAGTGACCAGACTATCTTCTTGATGAAGTGACACAGCTGAGTGACAGTCGGTTAAGTGAGACAACACAGACTCCAACTCTGAAGTACATTTTTCATAGCCATCTTAGAGCATGTAGGGTTTGGCAACACTGAAGCACGGAGAGTTAGAAACGTGGGTGTGACGATTTGTTGAATCATGTTACGACATTGAATGATTATCTAGTGATATTTAATTATAATAAATAAATAATAAATAACTGTATTTATCTACGCCATATCTCTAGCAATAAAACCATTCAGAGGCGCATTACACTTTACATGAATATACAATATACAATTAATGAGCCAAACTAATCTGTAGAACCGAATTAATCTGTGGAAAACTACAATGTTACATAAATAAACACGACAGAGTTATGCAATTGTTACAGATGTGGATATTACTGACAGTAAATATGTGGAGTTATCATGTTGAGTTCTGTCAGATGGGCAGATTTATTTTAAACGGCACCCCTCATGATGTCACACCTGTGTCATGACGTCACACCTGTGTCGTGACATCACACATGTGTCTTGATATCACACATGTGTCATGATGTCACACATATGTCATGACATCACACATGTGTCATGACATCACACATGTGTCATGACGTCACACATGTGTCATGACGTCACACATGTGTTATGATGTCACACATGTGTCATGACATCACACATGTGTCATGACGTCACACCTGTGTCATGATGTCACACCTGTGTCACAGGTACAGCTGTGGGTGCTGTGGCTGCCCAGAGTATCGGTGAGCCCGGCACACAGATGACATTGAAGACGTTCCACTTCGCTGGCGTAGCGTCAATGAACATCACCCAGGGTGTGCCTCGCATCAAGGAGATCATCAACGCCTCCAAGAACATCAGCACACCTGTCATCACTGCCGAACTTGACATTGACAGTGACCCGGAGGTGGCCCGCATTGTGAAGGGCTGCATCGAGAAAACACTGCTGGGGGAAGTGAGTTTATTACCTTACCTTGCCTTATCTTATTGTATCTTCCCATATCTTATGTTACTTTTCCTTACCTGATATTACCTTACTTTTCCTTTCCTTACCTTGTGTTACCTTACTTTTCATTTCCTTACCTTATATTACCTTACTTTTCCTTTCCTTACCTTATGTTACCTTACTTTTCTTTTCTTTACCTTGTGTTACCTTACATTTCCTTTCCTTACCATATGTTATCTTACTTTTCCTTTCCTTACCTTATGTTATCTTACTTTTCCTTTCCTTACCTTGTGTTACCTTACTTTTCCTTTCCTTACCTTGTGTTACCTTACTTTTCCTTTCCATACCTTATGTTACCTTACTTTTCCTTTCCTTACCTTGTGTTACCTTACTTTTCCTTTCCTTACCTTGTGTTACCTTACTTTTCCTTTCCTTACCTTGTGTTACCTTACTTTTCCTTTCCTTACCTTATGTTACCTTACTTTTCCGTTCCTTACCTTGTGTTACCTTACTTTTCCTTTCCTTACCTTGTGTTACCTTACTTTTCCTTTCCATACCTTATGTTACCTTACTTTTCCTTTCCTTACCTTGTGTTACCTTACTTTTCCTTTCCTTACATTGTGTTACCTTACTTTTCCTTTCCTTACCTTACGTTACCTTACTTTTCCTTTCCTTACCTTGTGTTACCTTACTTTTCCTTTCCTTACCTTGTGTTACCTTACTTTTCCTTTCCTTACCTTGTGTTACCTTACCTTTCCTTTCCTTACCTTGTGTTACCTTACTTTTCCTTTCCTTACCTTGTGTTACCTAACTTTTCCTTTCCTTACCTTGTGTTACCTTACTTTTCCTTTCCTTACCTTGTGTTACCTTACTTTTCCTTTCCTTACCTTATGTTACCTTACTTTTCCTTTCCTTACCTTATGTTATCTTACTTTTCCTTTCCTTACCTTGTGTTACCTTACTTTTCCTTTCCTTACCTTAGGTTACCTTACTTTTCCTTTCCTTATCTTATGTTACCTTACTTTTCCTTTCCTTACCTTGTGTTACCTTACTTTTCCTTTCCTTACCTTGTGTTATCTTACTTTACCTTTCCTTACCTTATGTTATCTTACATTTCCTTTCCTTATCTTATGTTACCTTACTTTTCCATTCCTTACCTTATGTTATCTTACTTTACCTTTCCTTACCTTATGTTACCTTACTTTTCCTTTCCTTACCTTATGTTATCTTACTTTACCTTTCCTTACCTTGTGTTACTTTAATTTTACTTTCCTTACCTTATGTTATCTTACTTTTCATTTCCTTACCTTGTGTTACCTTACTTTTCCTTTCCCTCCCTTATGCTACCTTACTTTTCATTTCCTTATCTTATGTTATCTTACTTTTCCTTTCCTTATCTTAATCTTTTTGATCTTATCTTATTTGATCTTACCATACATTCCTTACTTTTTCTGATCATACTTGGCTTTACCTTACCTTACTTACTTCACTTTCATTTTCCTTAACTTACCTTGCTCTTTCTTATTTTACCCAATTCTGCCCTACCTTACCCAACTGTACCCTACCTTAGCTTACCTTACTTTTTTCTTCAGGCCTTGTAGTCAGTTGTAGACCATTTTGAAAAGGCATCTTAGATTTGACAGTGGGTTTTGTTTAAAGATTGATGTACATGATGAACTCATTATGTCCGTGATACAGTCCACCCTCACGTTGTCCTCCTGCCTCCCACAGGTGACTGAGTATCTGGAGGAGGTCTTCCTGCCCGATGACTGTTTTATCCTTATCAAACTTGACCTTGATCGCATCAAGCTCCTCAAGGTCAGTTCGCATGCACTTAATAACATCAGATCAAAAAGTATCGGAAGTTATTTTAAATATACATATTGATATTTGTCACCAGCTCACTAAATCCAAAGTACAAACTCTGTTCAGTAGTGTTGACAACATTAAGACATTACAAGAAATAAATATAATCAAAGTACAAGTAAAACATATGAGTATGTATATCTAAATCATTGTTGTACGGAAACTGGACTAGAAAAATTAAACAGAGATGGCATTGTTGTAATCTATATTATATGTCAATGTAGTCAAGAATTATATATATATATATATATATATATATATATATATATATATATATATATATATTTATGTGACGTAATAATTTACATTTGTTAGTATCAACTATAATCGGTTCAATTTCACCCGTGGAATTTCATGACATTATGGTCGTCATCGGCCATAATGGACTAATATCATATACAATATGCAGTCATTTCGCATTTCAACTAACATTTGAAATCTTGGTTATTGCATGATAATTGTTAAGACAACTTAGTAAAGCCAGTAAAAGTGTGCTTGCTTTTGTTGCGGAAGAGAAGTTGTTAGCCGTGATTTCTTGTTTTCAGTTGGAGGTCACAAACGATACCATCCGCCAGTCCATCCTTGAGTCAAAGCTCAGAGTGAAAGCACAGGTAGGGCAGGGTGCAACAACATGTAGGACAGGGTGCAACAACATGTAGGACATGGTGCAACAACATGTAGGACATGGTACAACAACATGTAGGGCAGGGTGCAACAACATGTAGGACATGGTACAACAACATGTAGGACATGGTACAACAACAGGTAGGGCAGGGTGCAACAACATGTAGGACAGGGTGCAACAACATGTAGGACATGGTGCAACAACATGTAGGACATGGTGCAACAACATGTATGACATGGTACAACAACATGTAGGGCAGGGTGCAACAACATGTAGGACAGGGTGCAGTAACATGTAGGACATGGTACAACAACAGGTAGGGCAGGGTGCAACAACATGTAGGACAGGGTGCAACAACATGTAGGACAGGGTGCAACAACATGTAGGACATGGTACAACAACATGTAGGGCAGGGTGCAACAACATGTAGGACAGGGTGCAGTAACATGTAGGACATGGTACAACAACAGGTAGGGCAGGGTGCAACAACATGTAGGACAGGGTGCAGTAACATGTAGGACATGGTACAACAACAGGTAGGGCAGGGTGCAACAACAGGTAGGGCAGGGTGCAACAACATGTAGGGCAGGGTGCAACAACATATAGGGCAGGGTGCAACAACATGTAGGCCAGGGGCAACAACATGTAGGACATGGTACAACAACAGGTAGGGCAGGGTGCAACAACAGGTAGGGCAGGGTGCAACAACATGTAGGGCAGGGTGCAACAACAGGTAGGGCAGGGTGCAACAACAGGTAGGGCAGGGTGCAACAACAGGTAGGGCAGGGTGCAACAACAGGTAGGGCAGGGTGCAACAACAGGTAGGGCAGGGTGCAACAACAGGTAGGGCAGGGTACAACAACATGTAGGGCAGGGTGCAACAACAGGTAGGGCAGGGTACAACAACATGTAGGGCAGGATGCAACAACAGGTAGGGCAGGGTACAACAACATGTAGGGCAGGGTACAACAACAGATAGGGCAGGGTTCAACAACATGTAGGGCAGGGTACAACAACATGTAGGGCAGGGTACAACAACAGGTAGGGCAGGGTGCAACAACATGTAGGGCAGGGTACAAGAACAGGTAGGGCAGGGTGCAACAACATGTAGGGCAGGGTGCAACAACATGTAGGGCAGGGTACAACAACACTGAGGTGGAGGAAGCGCTGGCTCTGGCCTTTCATTTTGCATGCTTCTGAATAGCCTTATTGATTCGACTGTCCTCAAACACCACTGCTGGTGATAAGTAACGTATAAACAAATGAAGTAGATCTGTTTGCCTCTGTCCGTCCGTCCGTCCGTCCGTCCGTCCGTCCGTCCGTCCGTCCGTCCGTCCGTCCGTCCGTCCGTCCGTCCGTCGTCCCGTCCGTCCGTCCGTCCGTCCGTCCGTCCGTCCGTCCGTCCGTCCGTCCTTAGCACATCTGTCTCCACAGCGACAGTGTCACCATATGTGGTCACAACATGAAACCGTTCTCTTGTAGCACATCCGTCTCCATGGCGACAGTGTCATCTGTGTTGAGGCAGTGGAGTCGAACAAGAGCGCGATGTACTACGTGCTACAGCAGCTGAAGGAAGACCTCCCCAAGGTCATCATCAAGGTCAGCCATGTCTCTGTTGCGATTTGTCACCGTCTATGTCTGACTGGTGTGGTGACATGCAGTTGACAATTGCATTGTTCTTGTGTCATTCTAACAAATCCAGCATACAGACTTGTGGTGTTTTTACTTAGTTAATGAATTTTTCTTATATTGTTTATCACTTATTTAACTTTTTTAATCTATCAAATGTATCAATTATTTCGGTTTTTTTAACTTATATATTTTATACCTTTTTTGTATATCAATGTATGGGTATCACATGAAATAACACTATGAACTCAACCTACACTGTGGTCAACATGAAATGGTCATGCCGGATGGATGAATAGCAACATTAATGTAGCACTGTCGGAGAACACATTGATGTGGGTAACTGCGACAGAGATCCTTCAGTTAGCAGAGACTGAATATGATCTGAAATATCTAGCTATATAGATGAAAGAAAATCACGTCATAAAGTATCACTGAAGAAACTTGTAAAACCACTAAGCAAGCTAGAGTCAAACAATGAAATAGTTCAATAGTTCTAAGTAAACAACTTGGAGACTTCCAAATGACAACCAGATGTGAGTGACTACCAGGTAAATAGTGACCTCATGAATGACATTAGAGACTAAACAGACGAAGAATAGCAACCAATAAACGTGGGCAATAAAACTCCCTGTTTATTACAACCACCTGTGGAGAGTGGACATATTACAATCCTGTTGTTCTCCATTGTAATCTATCGAATTACCTGTCAATTGGTAGTCTAGTCCCATGGTTGACACTAGGTGGCGTCTGTGTGCAGGGTATCAGCACAGTGTCTCGAGCTGTCATCCACATTGATGAGAAGCAGGCGAACAAGTACAAACTGTTGGTGGAGGGTAACAACCTTCGACAGGTCATTGCCACTCGAGGTGGGTGCGCAGTATGTCCTTGTTGCTTTCTCAACTTCCTTAGTTTGAATCCAGTTCTTACATATCCAGATATGTAATATATAAATATCTTGTGGAATGATTACTGACTACCCCAGGGCAGCTCATAAATATCTTATGGAATGATTACTGACTACCCCTGGGTAGCTCATAAATATTTATCAGTCACATGGATGTTAATCAAATAGTCAAGATAGTCATAGTAACATGTCATCCATGTGACTGTTCAAAGTTTATGATCGGTGCATTTTTTCTCGCAAAATTTATTTGAAATGGGACAATAGAAAAATGTAATTGATGCCAATAACGGAACATGAACAATATTCAGGAAAAGAACTGTCTGTATGTTTGACTGGTTTTTGGTGAACTAGTCTAGCCGTTATGTACATTTTATGGGCAGACAGTAAACAAAAATTACAGTTGTGCAGCAATTAGATTAAAATAATGCTGGCTTCCGTTGTCTGTAAAATGTTCTCATTATTCCACTTTCCTTAGATACTGGGGGATTAACTCTATGTCTAGTCATCACCGAAAATATCGAAGGTGCTCACCCAATAAACCGTCCCCTGTTCCGACACTTAGATAGATTGCCGTGAAACTGGGCATTTGTTTTTCAAGCACAAAATCTTCTGCCATTTATTGTAGTAAGAGGAGTATCTTCAGCATCTCTTTAATAAAGATGCACAATTACATGGCATATGTATCATATACATATATACGATGTTGAACTGTGACATCAGCTATGAATAAAGTTTTTGTGAATAAACATCCCTGTAATTTATAATGGTTTAGTTTATGACATTTTGTTGTTACCTGGGTGATTTTGGTCTGTCAGGTGTGAAGGGAACTCAGACAGTGTCCAACAACATATGTGAAGTTGAGAAAACACTCGGCATTGAAGCTGCCAGGTAGGTGGCTGAATACTTCCTAAAGAAGTTGATGTAGTGTTCAGTTGAATGGGTTGGCGAGGGAGTAAAGTATCGTGTCATTTGAGCAGCCTCACGAGGGAATAAAGTATCGTGTGCTTTGAGCAGCCTCGCGAGAAAATAAAGTATCGTGTGTTTTGAACAGCCTCACGAGGGAATAAAGTATCATTGGCTTTGAGCAGCCTTACAAGGGAATAAAGTATCGTTTGCTTTGAGCAGCCTCACGAGGGAATAAAGTATCGTGTGCTTTGAGCAGCCTCGCGAGGGAATAAAGTATCGTGTGCTTTGAGCAGCCTCACAAGGGAATAAAGTATTGTGTCATTTGAGCAGCCTCGCGAGGGAATAAAGTATCGTGTGCTTTGAGCAGCCTCACAAGGGAATAAAGTATTGTGTCATTTGAGCAGCCTCGCGAGGGAATAAAGTAATGTGTGTTTTGAGCAGCCTCGCAAGGGAATAAAGTAGTGCTGGTTCGATATTCGATATATCGAAGTATCGCGATACTTGCGAAAGTTCGATACCGATATTTAGTGGTATCGCGATACTTTGATATTTTTGGTATCGAACGCCCACTGTTCGATACCTTCGATACTTTCGATACCTTCGATACCTTCGATACCTACGATACCTTCGATACCTTCGATACCTTCGATACCTTCGATACCTTCGATACCTTCGATACCTTCGATACCTTCGATATTTCGATACTTGACATCGAGTCCATTCGACGATGTCGATGCGAAGACACAACATCGTTGTTGATGACGACATTGTTTACGGGAACTATCACTACAGCGCTTTGCAGCCTAAATTGACTAAGGCGTGGTTGTTTAAAAATAATATAACATAAAATATGAATTTTTTCTAAAACTTTATTGTAGAGTTAGTCTGTATAATAACTGTTTTCTGTGTGCGATCTTAGCCTAGGTCAGACTTCGCTTAGCCTCATTATCCAAACCAAGGTTCGTACGTGACGCTCTCGCTTGGTGGCACTACCATGCCATCTTTCTCCCTACTTTACTTACGGTTACGCGTACAAAAACACACATCCAATAGCATTTGTATAGAGTGTTTATTGCATGCACTAGTATTTATGAAACTAGTTTAATAATAATATTGTTAATATAAATAATTATTCAAGCGCGATGCGGAGGCTTTGTTTATCCGGGTTCTGTTTGGTGGCGCTGTTTTGTTGTTTGGTGGCGCCACCATTTGCCGTACACGACGCCCACAACCAAGACGAACGACAACATGTCAAACGTTCATCGCTAATTTGGCATTTTTCCAACAAAGACTGTCTGCTATGCTAGAAACGTCTCAAATATAGTGGGGGAAATACATCAAATTTGACAAAACATGTCACCAATCAAGAAGCTATCAAAACGTGATGATCAACTTTCATCGTACGGCATGTCGACGTCATCGACGTTGACGTTGTGGACAACGTCGCATTGCTGTTGACTCGAGAACGTGTCCTTTCGAAATATTCGACAATGAGCAAGCAGTGGACATCAAGTTACAGTCGAAGGGAATCGCCATTGATTGCCGAATCTACTAAGTAACTACGGCCACAGCATCAAGAAGTGATATATACGACGTGACTGATTAACGATGACGATTCGCTTACTGCATCTACTGCCACTGTGACACTGGCACTGGCCAAACAGGTTCACCACTGGCAGAGCCAGAGGTAGAGGAAGAAACTGACCTGTTCTTGAAAACAGTTGCAAAAACATAATGGGGCTTGTTATGTGTACTTGATAACGTGGTAATTTAAGTTTTATATTAAAAAAATATTGGTGTGAGCTGGGAAGTACAATTGTAATTAAAATTAATATTTTTTCAATTATTAATTAGTGTTATTTTATTGTAATCATCTATACAGTTTTGATGCTAAATCACAATTATCTTTATGATAGAATTAGTAATAAAAAAGTTATAACAGTGAGGGTTCAGCTGTGCTGGCAGTGACACTATTATAAGTGATAGGTGTTTTTATATAATAATAACATATTATTTATGTTTCATTTGTTTCAGCTGTATTTGTTGGTCATTTTAGGAGAAACATTGACTTGAAATTAAGCTGCTATATTAAAGTGTATTTACAAACAGCTGGGGTGAAGTACTGTTATTAATTTAAAATAATTCAGTGCAATTAATTAATTAATTTGTCACTAGGTATTTTATTGCAGTTGTCTTTATTGTTTTAATATTATATTACAGTTACCTTTTAGTTTTACAACAGTAATCAATTATATTGAAACTGTTGTTTGTGTACTTACATAAATTATTGAAAATTGCATATTAATCATTGTTTGCATGACTATAAAATTGTCACATATATCCCTACAAGTGAAACATTTTGTGTTTCTGTGGCATTAGTCTAAGTGGATAGTAGTGTTTCTTTGAAGATCTCTACTGTACTGAATTACACTTATAAGGTAAATTTCGAGTATCGACTAAAAATCTAGTATCGATTGATATCGAAGAATTCTGGTATCGAACCAGTAATATATCGATCGGTATCGAAGAATTCTGGTATCGAACCAGTAATATATCGATTGGTATCGAAGAGTTCTGATATCAAACCAGCACTACTTCTGTTGCATACTGTACTTCTACTGGGAACTGTGTTCTATGTGAAAATTAGACTTAATTACATTGTAAGTATCGAGTATCGAGTATCGAACAAAATTCAGGTATCGATCGGTATCGAACAAAACCTGGTATCGAACCAGCACTAGAATAAAGTATTGTGTGTTTTGAGCAGTCTCACGAGGGAATAAAGTATTGTGTGCTTTGAGCAGCGTCGCGAGGGAGTAAAGTATCATGTGCTTTGAACAGCCTCACGAGGGAATAAAGTATCATGTGCTTTGAGCAGCCTCGCGAGGGAGTAAAGTATCGTGTGCTTTGAGCAGCCTCGCGAGGGAGTAAAGTATCATGTGCTTTGAACAGCCTCACGAGAGAGTAAAGTATCATGTGCTTTGAGCAGCCTCGCGAGAGAGTAAAGTATCATGTGCTTTGAGCAGCCTCCGAGAGAGTAAAGTATCATGTGCTTTGAACAGCCTCACGAGAGAGTAAAGTATCATGTGCTTTGAACAGCCTCACGAGAGAGTAAAGTATCATGTGCTTTGAACAGCCTCACGAGAGAGTAAAGTATCATGTGCTTTGAACAGCCTCACGAGAGAGTAAAGTATCATGTGCTTTGAACAGCCTCACGAGAGAGTAAAGTATCATGTGCTTTGAACAGCCTCACGAGAGAGTAAAGTATCATGTGCTTTGAACAGCCCCACGAGAGAGTAAAGTATCATGTGCTTTGAACAGCCTCACGAGAGAGTAAAGTATCATGTGCTTTGAACAGCCTCACGAGAGAGTAAAGTATCATGTGCTTTGAACAGCCCTCACGAGAGAGTAAAGTATCATGTGCTTTGAACAGCCTCACGAGAGAGTAAAGTATCATGTGCTTTGAACAGCCTCACGAGAGAGTAAAGTATCATGTGCTTTGAGCAGCCTCGCGAGAGAGTAAAGTATCATGTGCTTTGAACAGCCCCACGAGAGAGTAAAGTATCATGTGCTTTGAACAGCCTCACGAGAGAGTAAAGTATCATGTGCTTTGAGCAGCCTCGCGAGAGAGTAAAGTATCATGTGCTTTGAACAGCCTCACGAGAGAGTAAAGTATCATGTGCTTTGAACAGCCTCACGAGAGAGTAAAGTATCATGTGCTTTGAACAGCCTCACGAGAGAGTAAAGTATCATGTGCTTTGAACAGCCCCACGAGAGAGTAAAGTATCATGTGCTTTGAACAGCCCCACGAGAGAGTAAAGTATCATGTGCTTTGAACAGCCTCACGAGAGAGTAAAGTATCATGTGCTTTGAACAGCCTCACGAGAGAGTAAAGTATCATGTGCTTTGAACAGCCTCACGAGAGAGTAAAGTATCATGTGCTTTGAACAGCCTCACGAGAGAGTAAAGTATCATGTGCTTTGACAGCCTCGAGAGAGTAAAGTATCATGTGCTTTGAACAGCCTCACGAGAGAGTAAAGTATCATGTGCTTTGAACAGCACAAGAGGTCAGCTTGAACAGCCTCACGAGAGAGTAAAGTATCATGTGCTTTGACAGCCTCCGAGAGAGTAAAGTATCATGTGCTTTGAACAGCCCCACGAGAGAGTAAAGTATCATGTGCTTTGAACAGCCCACGAGAGAGTAAAGTATCATGTGCTTTGAACAGCCTCACGAGAGAGTAAAGTATCATGTGCTTTGAACAGCCTCACGAGAGAGTAAAGTATCATGTGCTTTGAACAGCCTCACGAGAGATAAAGTATCATGCTTTGAACAGCCCCACGAGAGAGTAAAGTATCATGTGCTTTGAACAGCCTCACGAGAGAGTAAAGTATCATGTGCTTTGAACAGCCTCGCAAGGGAGTAAAGTATCATGTCCTTTGAACAGCCTCACAGTGTAGATATGTCCTTTAATTTAGCCATTTTTAAGCAGACTCTGCTGATTGTTTCAGCGCAAACAGAGTGATTATGTTCAAATGTAAAATCAACAAATACTTCAGAAAGGATACAAAAGATTGGAATAATAAGACAAAGAGGTCCTTGTACACCTACATTCTGGGAAATTATTTGGGGTCAATGATGTTAGCTGTTGTTAAATCTGTTGTCATGAAATGTCCTCATGTTTGTAGAACTACTATCATCAATGAGATTGTGTACACAATGGTCAACCATGGCATGAGTATTGACATCCGACACATCATGCTACTGGCAGAACTCATGACGTTTAAGGTAGGAAAAACCCAAAGAGGAAATATGACATCCAAAAACACAATCATGCTACTGGCAGCGAAAATCATTGCATGCCCCGTCTGGCGTAGACGTTTAAGGTAGGACCAGAGTATTGACATCCGACACATCATGCTACTGGCAGAACTCATGACGTTTAAGGTAGGCACCAGAGCATTGACATCCGACACATCATGCTACTGGCGGAATTCATGACGTTTAAGGTAGGCACCAGAGCATTGACATCCGACACATCATGCTACTGGCGGAACTCATGACGTTTAAGGTAGGCACCAGAGCATTGGTGCCGTGCTGGAGATTTAGAGTTTAGAGTCTGTCATACACTGTCCATTCCATGTCATGTATATACTGAGAGTTCACCCAACTTGTCTGGAAAATGTTCTTAATCGATCAGTGCAGTGTATATTTCAGTCTGAAGATGTGTGGACAATAATGAGATTGCTGAAACCAAAAAAAATTTTTATCTGTCTAGAAACGAAATATGTTTACATACTAAAGTATATTGTGTTGTGGGCTACAATCCAGAAACAACTCAACTTTTGAAGATGTGGTTCGTCTGACATTGGATCCAAACCTTTCTTCTGCTTTGACTGTGAGGTCTTGTCCCAGTGTCTCAGTGCAGGGTGACAGTGGTGTGTTGGTGTTTGTTGTCAGGGGAAGTGATTTAACTGTGAGGTCTTGTCCCAGTGTCTCAGTGCAGCGTGACAGTGGTGTGTTGGTGTTTGTTGTCAGGGGAAGTGATTTAACTGTGAGGTCTTGTCCCAGTGTCTCAGTGCAGGGTGACAGTGGTGTGTTGGTGTGTTTCTCAGGGGGAAGTTCTCGGCATCACCAGGTTTGGTCTCGCAAAAATGAAAGAGAGCGTTCTCATGCTTGCCTCGGTGAGTTTTTCTGCAAGTCAAAGGTTTCTTAAAATTATATTCTGATATCATAAGGTAATTAATAAAAAGAAGAAAAATTATTCTATAGTAAAATTCTTTAATTTGCTTTAAAAAATTGACATGTTTATGATAGTCAATAAAATTATAGCCTATGGTAGCAAATTCCATAGTTTCAATGCAATATTCTGAAGTCTGTGTTGAGTGTCCCCGGTTGTAAACGTGTTTGTCAAGAACTTTGGGCTGTAGTTGCACATTGCATTGGAAGTGACTAGAAATAACAAAATAAGGAAACATAATTATAGTTCAGTGGGACACTTGTAGAGCCCAGTGGTTCAGGGGTAGAGCTTCCAACTCTCGACTAAGAGGACCCGGGTTCAAATCCTGTGCTGGGGAAGTTTTTTCACTCTACATTGCTCCAGTTCACTCAGCTGTATAAATAAGTACCTGGCTATAGACAGTGGTGGACATGTGTACGAGCAGTCTTCGTGCATTAATTGTAGCATATGGCTGGATGCTTCCCAGAGAATTTGAGATGATGTCTGATTGAACAAGTCTGCCAGGGAAGTAAAGTATAAAGCGCTTTGAGCATTCCTGAGGATTGTATACTGCGCCATATAAGAACTTACCTTTACTTTTTACTCCTACGAAGACCCTGCTGGCAGCCACTGTATGCTGAATTTGTTCTGTTGTATATTCCAGTTTGAGAAGACATCAGATCATCTGTTTGAAGCAGCTTACCATGGACAGAGAGACGCCATTTGTGGTATGTAGATGACACTTGTATGAACGCAGTGAGCTTGTTTCACGGTGGGCAATTATTTGTCCTTTTTAATTTTGCTGAGACTTATTTTAAAGGGAGGCTTGCAACGAATATAACGAATAAATATATTGGTCACGATTTTTTATTTAGCGTTTGACAAATTGTTACATGTATATTGTATAAGAAATGACCTTACAGGTTGTTTGATGTAACGAACAATTATATTATTTCCTGCCTAAAATCCTTTGAAATATACTAGTAAATTGATGTGAAATAAAAATACAGGTATGGACCTTTATTTTTTATTTTACGTTGAATACCTGGTACTACAACGTCGACTATGGTATCAAGTATGTTTCTCACGACAGTCTACTTAGCTCCAACAGTTGTTTGTGAGCTTCTTATTAATTAATTTCAAGCCAATCCCTGCTAGTAAAACCAAAATAGTGGTGAGTTTCACATATAAAACAATTTGGATCTAATGAATAAAGTGGCTGGTCCCGTACGAGTAATGATATCCAAGGTTGAATCTGTTGTGGTGTTGACCTTCACCTGCTACACTGTGTCTGTGTTTCAGGGGTCAGTGAGTGCATCATCATGGGAATCCCAATGACTATAGGCACCGGACTCTTCAAGCTTCTTCACAAATATCCTTTTACACCGACACTAATATATGCCACTAATATATGCCACTAATATATGCCACTAATATATGACACTAATATATGACACTAATATATGACACTAATATATGACACTAATATATGACACTAATATATGACACTAATATATGACACTAATATATGACACTAATATATGACACTAATATATGACACTAATATATGACACTAATATATGACACTAATATATGACACTAATATATGACACTAATATATGACACTAATATATGACACTAATATATGACACTAATATATGACACTAATCCAGTGCTGAGAATGTCCAATATCTGCTACGTCACGTCACATTATCAGTTCGTAAATGCATGCATTTAATTAGTTTTGGATCATTTGTTAAAGATGGCAATCTAGACATTGAAAGGTGTGATTATAAGGTATGCATTTCTGTCAAAATCATAGCATTTATGGATCATGACACACAGTTATTTTGGTTCATTTATAAGATACTAAACTTGGAACCAATCCTACCAGTAACACATCTTGCAAAATGAATATAAAGTAAATTTTATGATGTCACATTTTTTCTTAATCCGATGCACAGCAACGAAAGACCCAGCCATCAAACAGCGCCCCCTGGTGTTTGATACAGAGGAATTCCATCTTCCTCAGGCGTGACAACTTGCGACAGTCCTATATAGTGATACTTTTTTTAATGTGGCAGTTGTGTCAAATGAATAGGAAATACATGTGGGCTCGTTGAGTTGTGATTCAGCGGAAGGGTGGTTTCAATTAATTAAATTAATCATATGAGGAAGCACTTAGTAATGTAACACAATACGGTATTTTTCTTATTATTTGTTGTTGTTTGTCTTTTGTATCAAATATTACATGAGCTTTCTGGACAATTTTAATCTTCACATATGTTACGCAACAATTTATCATAAAGACTGCTACAGTGTATCGTATATATGTCAGTGTTAGGATACAAACTTCAGAATTTGGTATGTTTTTGTATACCTTTATGTGCCTACATTTCCATGAATGTTTGGAGATTAAATATGAATTATCCTGTCTGTTTGTATGCCAATAAATTATGTAAAACACTGCTGGTGGTGTTTAAAAGCAAAACCCGTAGATATGCCATTGTTTTGCACTGGACTACATTTTTAACCAAACTGCAAATAACAGAATGAGCCATTTAAAAGGATCAAATCTGTTGGCTGGAATAGAAATGTGTGTCTTCTATTTCCACTGTATTTTGATGTGCTGCTTAGTTTAAATGTGTTAATATAATCAAATTGTTCAGACATGAAATGTCTTTGTATGTGAAGACATGGGAATTCAAATAAACATAATAGTTTATTAATCCACTGTTAAATCATTTACATTGAAATGGTTTGTTTTATTGTTATCTTGTATCACAGAAACCTGATAAAAATAAACAAGTCCTATGCTTTCGATCACCAACAAACAGCTTCGTTATGCAACACGACCAGGCAAATTCACCGGACTCTTGCTGGCACTGACAAATGACACCCCAACAAACCCAGGCCCAATCAAATTCCCTTGTGGTACAAGCAATAAACCTGTAGCATGCAACCAAAAAGCCACATGCTACGACTCATGTAACACATGGTTTCACATAAAATCTCCAACAAAATATATTCTTGTATGAATAAAACCAATATGGAAAATGTCTCCTGGTACTGCCCTGGGTGTGGCCTGCCAAACCTATCTAGCATTTTCTTTGACCCACCCTACGACACTCCCTCCGCTTTAGTTCAGTCTCCAGCTACGGAAGCCCTATAGCCCACTCCTCCTCTTGCACAATCCAACCTGAACCCCCCTTGAGAGAAAAGATCAAAGTTCGGAACAAAAATAACAACTTAAGAGCCATTGTTATAAACTTTCAGAGCCTAAAAAAAAATAGCCTACAGCGCTACAAAGGAAAGAGCTGGTATTGACGTATCAGCAGCAGCGACCCCTGGCGCACGAGTATGACCCTTATTTATGGACAACTGGGTGGCCCAGGCTGGAGTTGGCAATGTGTGTGTCTGTATTCAAAGACATTGGGAGGCTATGAATTGGTAGTTCACAGTATTTATTATGAGATGTAGAATAAGACGGCTCTTAATGTAACACATGACGTAAAACCACCACTTTCTAAACTAGCCCAAAAATAGCGGCATGTGCATAAAAAGAAGCCCATAAAACCGCAACCCGCAACTGCTATTTCCCCCCCGCGACAGGTTCAAAACTACCCATTCCGCGGGATTTCTCTGCACAACGACCACTTCGACGTCCCTAGCGTTGCAAACAATCAGCGCACACGTGTTCTTGTCATTTCTCTGCACAACGACCACAATGCCGAGACGTGTCGATAGCGAATTCAAACAATACACGAATTGCATAAAGCAGTACATAACAAAGAAGACGCACTTGGCAAGTGAAATGAGAAATGCTGTCGTCAGAGCGGTAAAGACTGGAAACTACCAAGTAGATGGTGAGTAAACAAAACACTGTCACTGTGTATTGCAGTTTATTATGGCCACACCTCAAAAAACCATGAGTGACAACTGATCTGTCAAGTAAAATGTCACATCGTGAATTTATTACACGTTTGCTGCACAAAATTGCCCTGTGATCAAACATTGAAATTACTGTCACTTATCTAAACAAAAGTCACGATGTGCACTCATTTTATACAGTTTAATGCTTGGTAGATGCATCTGGTGCAAGCAGAAATTGGAGGGGTGTAAGTTTGAAAGAAGTTTGTGGGAGCCTGAGGTATTAAAGTTCACAAATTTTTCACAGAACTTCTTGTCTATGGAGGTAAATATGCTGTGAAATTGTCAATAACAGAGCTGCTCAAGATTAGTAGGAAATGAAGGAAAGTTATAATGGTTGCCTATGGAAAATGCAAATGTGGTCTGACTCTAAGTCGATTGTGCCCTTTGTTTAACATGACATAGGGGTTACGAGGTGGACAGGCAGCCCATAGAGGAAGAACTACCAGTTTCAAGCACTCTATGAGAAATTGTTCAACCCCCATTGATGTTTGAAATGATTAGTATGTTCTAATGAGTGCTGTAGTTGTTGATGTTTGTGGATGTTATTGTGTTGTAAGTTATGAATTACAATGACTAAAAGTGAATGTCTGTTTGTTGTGTCCCGATTTTGTGTCCCCTAGTGTTTTGAAAAGTGTGTGTATGTTGGCCCCTTGAATTTTAGGTAAATTATAACCTGGTAAATGATGTAGTGCTAATGTCTCGGCATTGTTGGGTAATCCGCCGGTAAATGCACAAACCTTTGTGAATTACCCTGGCTGGGTCCTGTTGACTGATACATTGTCCCTGATATTAGTCCAACTTCATGGTGACATTATCAAACGAATTGATTATAACAATTATACAATTGCAATAGATATATAACAATAAATAATCAGTCAACTTTTATCCCAAGGCCAAATAAGATAAATAAGTATTTATTATGAATCAGTATAAACACTGATGCTTAAGTGAGGTATTCGTTAAAAATAATTACTTAAACATATGCTAAATTAACCTCTACCAAAGAGTACTTGAAAAAGAACAATTATGCAAGTTGTCTGAATTTCTGTGAGCACATATTTAGTGTGGAGTGATTAGAAATTATGTTTTCGTGCAGCGTGGCATCAGAGCTGTCAAATTACGACAGCTGTCAGTCGGTGCATTTTTGCGTATTAATACAGTTGTAATTTTGCTTGGTGATGTAATCAGGGGCAATCCATGGGTGGTTCAAGCAGAAATGGAGGGGTGTAAAGTTTGAAAGAAGTTTGTGGGAGCCTGAGGTATTAAAAGTTCACAAATTTGTCACAGAACTTCTGTCTATGGAGGGTAAATATGCTGTGAAATTGTCAATAACAGAGCTGCTCAAGATTAGTAGGAAATGAAGGAAACGTTATAATGGTTGCCTATGGAAAATGCAAATGTGGTCTGACTCCTGCAGTCGATTGCTGCCCTTTGTCAGGGTTAACATTGCCTGATAAGGGGTTACGAGGTGGACAGGCAGCCCATAGAGGAAGAACTACCTGTTTCAAGCAGCTCTGATTCAGAGGAAAATGAAGACACAACCCTCCATTGATGTCTTGAAATGATCATCAGTATTTACTAATGAAGCTGCTACATAGATTATAGTCATGATGTTTGTGGCATGTTAATTGTGTTGAATAAAGTTATAGAATTACAATGACATAAAAGTGAATTCTTTTGTATGGTCCCCACTTTTTGTGTCCCCTAGGTTTTGAAAAGTGGGGGTACTGCTGGCCCCCATTAATTTTAGGCTAAATTATAACACTGGTAAATAAAGAGTAGATGCTAATGTCTCGGCATATGTTGGAGGTTAAAATCCGCCAGGTAAATGCACAAACCTTTGTGCACAATTACCCCTGGCATGGGCTGTTGACTGATACATTGCATCTGCGCATATTATTTCCTTCATCGGTTGACATTTCATTAAAACGAATGTCATTGATGCAACAATTTACGTATCAATTGCATATAGATATATAATCCAATAAAAATCAGTCAACTGATTTACCTCATAAAATAAATAAATAAGTATACTTATATAGTGCCAAATCTAGTTATAAACTACTCAGAGTGTTTTACATATACATGTAGTAGGTATTCGTTATAAAATAATTACTTAAACATATGACTAAAATTAACTCTACATTACCAAAGTGCCACGTAAACAGATTAATGAAAACAATAACTAAACAAATAAAAATATAGAAGGCTAAAATACATCAAACTAAAACATCATTTAAGAAAGTAGGAGTAAAAATTCTCTTTAATAATGATGCAGTCAGTAAAATAAAAGTTAAGCATATATTTATACAGCCACCGTCATAGAATTAATTAATCATTCAACAATTTAACCTAACATTATGGTGTTACTGAAACTGCTTCTGTGTTACAGGGAATTATTCTTACAGGTTCTTACAGGTCCTTTTCTGGCTAGTATTAGGCATTCCTGCCTCTTGTGCCAGCTCTGTCTTGAGCATTATTTTGAGACTGTGCGCATGCGTCTAAAGGTGACACAGTCCATAGTAGAGGTGGTGCAGTAAAATCACTTTTATAGGATGATTTTTCCATAGTTTATCAATTTTTACTTCAAATGATTGGACTGATGGAGCATCTACCACAGACTGTGGCAGACTATTCCATACATCAGTAGATCGGTATATAAATGAATTTTTTCGGATGTTTAATCGACATCTTTCTTTAAATATTTGAGGTTGTGCCCTCTCGTTATTGAATCATTTTCCCTTAATGTAACAAAATTTGATGTAACAGAAGAATCATATTTCCCAGTTAATATTTTGTAAATTTCTATCATGTCTCCCCTAAGACGACGATATGAAAGGGTTGGTAGGTTTAATCTTTTTAGGCGTTCTTTATAATCAAGTTCTTTATATCCAGGAATTAATTTAGTTGCTCGATGCTGAACATTTTCAAGTGCTGTTATGTGCTTCATTAAATACGGACTCCATACCTGGTTTGCATACTCAATATGTGGTCAGACAAGAGACTTAAAAACCGTAGAAAAACACTTGTCATCTAGGTATTCAAAAGTGCGTCGAATTATCCCCATCATAGAATTGGCTTTATTAATTTTTTCTGACATATGTGCCTCAAAGTTAAGTGATGAGTCAAAAGTTACTCCAATATCCTTGACTGTTTCTGCTTTATTAATTGTTTTCTGATCTTTACCCATTGTGTATCCATCATTTCTTATGGAGGAATGTCCAATTCTCATGTTGCAACATTTATCAGGATGAAATTTCAATAGTGATGTTTCTGACCATTTTTTGGCTGAGGTGAGATCTTTTTGTAGGTTGTTGCAGTTCTCTTCATTATAAATAGGGTTAAAAAGTTTCATATCATCCGCAAATAAGAAAATATGAGAATCTTTTATAACGTCAGGTAAATCGTTTATGAAGATAACAAAAAGAAGAGGGCCGATCACGGATCCTTGTGGTATTCCACTGATCACCTCCTGCCAGTTAGAAAATATGTTGTTAATCCGTACTCTTTGTTTTCTATGTGCAAGTAGATCTATAATCCAGTTAATTATGTTACCCTTTATTCCATAGCTCTGGATTTTTTTAATAAGTTTAGCATGTGGGACCTTGTCAAATGCTTTCATAAAATCACAATATATTACATCAATGCAGCCTCCATTGTCCAGCGTTTCTGTCCATGTGTCTAATACCTTTAATAGCTGGAGTACTGTTGAACGGCCCTTTATAAAACCAAACTGATTTTTACTCAATAGCTCATTTTCCTTCATATGTACAGTGATGGTGTCTCTAATTATTTCTTCCATTATCTTACCCACTACACTTGTTATACTGACTGGTCGGTAATTTTGTGGTAATGTTTTACTTCCTTTCTTATGAATTGGAGATATGTTTGCCTGTTTCCATTCTATGGGTAGTTTGCCTGTTGTTAGAGATGTGTTAAATATAGTTGATAGGGGAATACTGATGCAGTCTGCTAATTCGTTTATGACCCTAGGGTGAACGCCATCAGGTCCAGGTGATTTAAATGTTTTTAGTTTTTTTAGTTTTGATGCCACTATTGATGGGTTGATAGTACATGTTTCTACTGTATTATAACATCTTATAGGTTTCTCAGGAGTATTCTCTTGTGGTTCTCTTGTAAATACAGAAGAGAAATAATCAGCCAACAGCTCTGCTTTTTCCAAGTCTGAGTTTGTTATGTCATCTTTCAATTCATTTTTTATTAAGTTGGGTATACCCGTTCTTGTCTTCATTTTTGCCTGGGCGTATTGCCAGAATTTCTTTTATTTGGCTAATGATACTTTTTTCATATATTTTTTGTGCCTTTCTTGTTAGCCTCCTAACCTGATTGCGTAATCTGCAGTATTCCTGGTAAGCTTGGACATCTCTAGTTAGAAGATATTTCTTCCACAGTCTATTTTTTCTTCTGATTTTAGCTCGTATTTTTACATTTAGTGGTACTGGGTATTTTTTTTTCTTACATCACCTTCTTAGGTATACACCGTTCTACTGCTTCTCTGATTTTTATAGTAAAGATGTCCCATTGGGCTTGCACATCTCCCTCATGTTTAGAAAATTCCGCATCCCAATCAATGCTTAACATGTCCTCCATTTTGGGGTAGTCCCCCTTATCATATTTATAAACAGTTTTTCTGATCGACTCATGTATTGGTGTGCAGTTAAGAATCACTTTGATTATGGAGTGGTCACTTTTCCCTAGTGCTGAGGCTGTTTCAATTAACTCAATTTCAAAATCTTCACTGGTAATTACTAGGTCAATGAGTGATGGCTCTGTTGTCCCTCTACCTCTAGTGGGTTCTGAAATATGTTGGATAAAATAACAATCTCGAAGCTTTTCAATAAACTTAAATTCTTTATCTTCTATACTTGAAACTGTTGTACTCATAATTTTCCAATCTATTTTAGGGTAGTTAAAGTCTCCAAATAGAAGGACATGTGAAAAAAATTTCACTTATTTTCTCTAGTAGCTCATTAAGGTTATCATTGTTTTCAGTGTTGCTGTTAGGGCTTCTATAAAAGGAGCCTACAAGAAGTGTTTCCTTCCCCTTCAGTTTCAAGGTGCAAAACAGTGCCTCGTTAAAATCAACCTCAAAATGGTGTGCTTGAAATGGTAACGAATTGTGTATAAATAGGATCATCCCTCTACCTTTATTTTCATTCATATTTATGGTTTCCATAGAATACCCCTCCAGGTTGTATTCCTGCAGTGTAAGTTGTCTCTTGAAGTGTTTAGGTTTTACCTCTGATATTGCTATTACATGTGGTGGAGTGGAGTTGTTTTTTATTCTACATTTAAGTTCTGTTAGTTTGTCTTTTGTTAATACATCAGCATTCACCATACAATTATTTCTCCAACACATGTGTCTGATTTGGGTTGGTCATTTCGCTCCTTTTTTTACCTTGATGATTTGTCTTTCTCCTGGTCGACCTCTTACTATGTAGACAAAATATGAATTCTGCTCCTGCTGTGTTTTTTCTCTTGCCTCTTTCTGCAATAGTCGCTCCTTTTCTCTGTCCTCCCTGCTCATGTCAATATATTATATACATCAGTGAACTGCTAATCTTATTAATAATGCCAACTGACAAGTTCTACTGGGTGGTCCTGCTCAAGAACATGTCATCATCATCAATCACTTGTAAGGATTTATCATGAAATGAAACTGTGCAGTTGAGGTATGTGGGCAATCAAATGTATAGGGAAGGAAAAGCCATTTCTTAAATTAAAGTGGCACTAATGAGTCATCTTTTTAGCAGCTACATTTAAACTAAACAAGCATCAATATTTATTTATTTATCCATACATTTATTATAAGTAATATATTATGTATATTACGATGCTGCAGCAAATCAAGTGGCCCACACTGCAACATCAGAAATGACAACAGACTAGGAGTGCTCTTTACAATTAATAACCGACTAGTAGGGGAAGGGCGGGTAAAATGGGCTCCTTTAGCGCCGATCAACCTTCATTTGACAGTTATGTAAAAAAATTGTAATTTTTGCTACAATACCTACCTATGTATATTGACTACGTACATGCACAGTCTAGTTACTCTATCTTAATAAATATGATACGTTAGACGAGTTTTAAAAAGACACTCATTTTATTATTTGGTGGTGGTTGTAGGCACGTTACCAGTCTTGCTGTGGCCTCGACGTGTCTCTTGTAATGACTGCCAGCAATGTTCCAGGTCGTCCCTCTGTAGCTTAGCGCATTGTAGCCCCATGGGGCCCACTTTGGCCTCTGCTATAGATTATCGGTTGGACGCCATTTTGGGATTATTGTGTTTATTCACTTCAAACTGAAATTGTTTATTTAACTAACTATGGCCTATTGCTCCCTGGACCACATTTTCAGTTATGTACCCTGACAATTTACGAAAAGGTGGTGTTTGTAAAGCATATCAATTATTTAAGAAAAGTACCTAAAACACAAATGTGATACTCAACGTTTTGCATTTGTGCCAAAGAAACAAATACAACGTTGAATTGTGTCCCATGGAAGGTTTGTAAATACTACTATTGTTGGTTTGACTGCATTGCATACCAAGAATGCTGTGACAGATGGGGCCCACTTTGGCTGACAGGCCCACTTTACCCGTCCTTCCCCTACAAACTATATGTAATTAATTTGCTCAAACTACCACAAACTACCAGAAAAGATCTTGTGGCAGGTCCACTCTGCCCCCCCCCCATGCTGGCCACAGTGACGTCAATGCCATTGTAGACAAAATAACCCAGCGATACTACTGGAAAGGGTTCAAGGGTGACATAAAAACATACGTAAGTGATCAGGAGGTGTAACGTATACGTATATAAACACACACACACATATATATATATATATTATATATATATATATATATATCAGATATCGATCTTATATCTTTATTGGCAGAAAAGATCATGAGTCAGACAATACTGATTTACTGAATAGTATATATCCTGCTGGTTCAACACTCAATAAATCAATCAAAATATTGCAGCATGCATATATATTGTATTCGCATACTTCATATATATATATATTCATATATACTCACTCACTAGCTCACTCGCTCGCTCGCTCGCTCACTCACTCACTCACTCACTCAATAGCTCACACACCAAAGTATTAATGTTCAACAAAAAGTGAAGGTGTACATGAATTATTCATGTATAATGTTTCATTTATGAATGTGAACATTACACTTATTTGCAAGAATATACTGTATATTTCCAAGTCAAATGTTGCTTTATGTAGTATATACCATTACAATACACTATCCATATGTATAATGCTGTATTAAAATTCATACCAATGTAACAATTCTTTTCATTGTAGATCCCATACTTTATGTTACATGATCTTATTTTACATATTGCAGATTTCGAAATGCAAGTCAGCGATATGAAAAAAATCAAAACAGTAGTGCCAATGCTGACATATATCAAGATTGTGGCACCCATGCATATGGTTGGCATAGATCTCGTAGGTAGGCCATGTAATGTGAAAGGTACAGATGTAATCCTTACTCAATGTAATGTTGACTATTGCCAGTGTACACAGGAGCTAATATTGATATTTATGCTGTATAAACATTTCCACTCTTGAATGTTTATGACAAATTAAATAGTCGTAACATGCACACTTGTTGTCCCAAGTTAGCATTTGTGCTTGTGTTGCAAATTATATTATCTGGCAATTAGATGATTGTGCATGTAAAATGTCATTCTTGTGTGCCTGTTTTATGGCATATTGTTGTGAATAGAATATCACAACTTCTACTACTATTAATTTTATTTATTTTCCTTGATTTCCTTGTTTCATTGAAGGTTCGCCAGTTTAGATTTGATGGCCTTAGAAGAGAAGGACAACAAATGTCCTATCAAGAATACTGATTTAACTTTGACGCCCCTTTTAATGGAATCTACCTAATGTTATTATACAAACTTATATTTAAGCTACTTTTTAGGCCCACTACCTCAGACCAAGAATGGCTACAAATATGTCATGACACTATTTCACAAAATACGTTGAACTATACTCCCTGAAGCGGAAGACGAGTGAGGAGGTATTGCGAAGCTTGAACAGCTTCATTTGCAGGTATTGCATTCCTTGATTATTAAGCTTCAATTCAGCAAATGATAAAGCAGCCTAGCGATGTTAATAAGAAGACATGTATACTTAATTTAAATAACTTATGTGTGTAGCAGTACACCAAATTTATTTCATAATAATTGGTTATAATCCAAAAAAATTGAAAAAGGATAGCTATATGGCAGATGCCCTTTGCTGTTCAATGTATTGACTTGGTTTACACAATAAAAACAGTAATTTCATGCCGGAACTGGAACAATTTGGAAGGGCTGGAAAGCACTGGATCTCAAGCATCAGCCCCACTCCACTTCACTATCTCGCGATAGATCATGATGTGGGAAGATGGGGGACATATTTTGAATTTTTTTGAAATTCCAGCAGGTTGCTGGCCCCTTACCCCTTCTTTCCCATATCTATTACTTCGTCACAAAATAGGCCTTGATTTTATTTCTGGAAAAGGTGTTAATTTTAAAGCAAGCTCACCACATATCTTCAGCAGAATGTCTCATATTTGTTGTCTTTTTACAGATATGGTGCCCGAAGAAATTGTTATCTGACCAAGGTCGTGAATTTATCAACACCATCAATGCAGATTTGGCCCAAAAAATCAATATCGACCACATGATTACGCCATCCCCAAACAAATGGACTTGATGAGAGGTAGCAGTTATTAATTATTAGCATTACAGTCACATTATGAATAAAACAATTTTTTCTTCTTCAAAATATTGTTATTGTCATATAACAAACCAAACTTGTAATAATATAAATAGCAGATACGTTTGTCTAAGCATGTAAAAAATGTATAATTGTTTTTCACAACTGATAATACTCTTATAGAATTGTCAACCATTGACCATCTGGATTGATTGTAGAACCAATCAAACACTCAAAACCCGACTGAGCAAGTTGATGGGTGAACATCAGGATGACTAGGACGACTACCTGGAAGAGGTCGCATTTAGGTCGACCAACTACACCCCTTTCTTCCTCATGTTCAATCACCATCCACGTCTGCCTGTTGAGGTATTTCGTTTATTGTCATATTGCATGTCATTGCATTCATTGCATAATGCCATAATGTTACGTGCATTTCAGACAACAGTTGTTGTATAATAATTATACAGAAATAACACTTTATTAGTTGTTAAATATTTACATAACTAAATGTTTTGTACAAGTGATTGTTTTATGTGTTAATGATATACATTGCGACTCATGAAATAGTACTTGACAGAAATATAGCCCAGTAGGTACAATTCAGATATATTGTATAGATGGATGATGCTGACAGGGAAGAAAACATTCACATTCCAACATTTGTGGAAGAGGATATGTGGACAACTACGTTGAGCAAGTAGGGAAACAGGTGATAAGCGTTCATGAACAGTTGTGTAAA
The DNA here is from genome assembly GCA_025642075.2 of Ridgeia piscesae. Taxonomy (NCBI): domain Eukaryota; kingdom Metazoa; phylum Annelida; class Polychaeta; order Sabellida; family Siboglinidae; genus Ridgeia; species Ridgeia piscesae. The sequence goes on from JAODUO010000634.1 coordinate 94,621, forward strand.
AGTAGTGACAATTTGATAATGTAAACAGTAAATTAATGTAACCCTGTCCATTGTGATGAACCAATATATGTTGCTTTTCATTGGTGGATCCATATCACCAACTGAATTCAAAGTCTCTTACTTTCCCATACAGATAACATAAGCTGACTATGAATATAGCACAACCACTGGTCAGATAGAGATAACATTGTTATCAAGTTACAACTCCTAGAATTGTGTCCCTTACTATATTATATTCTTTCTTGTGTATAAATTATTACTTCTAACTGACTATTTTATATACTTAAGCCTTCGATCCAACTATGTTCTAAGCACCATGACTTTCCACGTTCACACAAATGTCACAACTGCCCAACAGCGCCAATCTAAGCAGTACATGGACAGCAAACGGAGTGACATCATTTCACTTTAAGATTGGGGACATCGTCCTGAAACGAAACATGAGGAACATCGGGAGGAAAGGTGGCAAACTGGAGCCACAATGGAATGGCCCATTCAGGTAACAATTTTAATTATTTGCCTCAATTTAAATTTATCCTCAATAAATTTGACAAATGTTTCACTTGTCTTACTTACTTTTTAAAATATGAACTGAACTAGATGTGTGAACATTATAGATTAGGACAAGACAGCACTAATTAGAAACAAGATGCATGAGACAACATTGCTGCTGAATCCTAAATTGGCTAACTAACAACATACGTATTCACATTTTAATTGGATTTCTTCAAGCATCACATATTACTTACTTGGAGTTTTCTGATAAATGCAATGACAAACATTGATCATTGGAGGTAAACTTAGTCATCGCAAGATGGGGATGATATTGGAGATTGGATTACTGTGAGATAATAATAATATTCCTGATAATATGTTCCTTATTATCAGGATCAGAAATATCTGTCCAAACTACCAGGTGACACTGGCAAAAACAGCTGGCGTGATCTTAATGACAAAGGTGGCCTATGACCAGCTGAAACCCTACCACACACCTCACCTTCCTACCCCACTGTCTTCTCCTACTCCACTGTCTGCTCCTACCCCACTGTCTTCTCCTACCCCATTGTCCTCTCCTACTCCATTGTCCTCTCCTACCCCACTGTCTTCTCCTACCCCACTGTCTTCTCCTACCCCACTGTCCTCCCCTACCCCACTGTCCTCCCCTACCCCACTGTCCTCTCCTACCCCACTGTCCTCTCCTACCCTACTGTCTTCTCCTACCCCACTGTCTTCTCATACCCCACTGTCCTCTCCTACCCCACTGTCTTCTCCTACCCAACTGTCTTCTCCTACCCCACTGTCCTCTCCTACCCCACTGTCTTCTCCTACCCCACTGTCTTCTCCTACTCCACTGTCCTCTCCTACTCCACTGTCCTCTCCTACTCCACTGTCCTCTCCTACCCCACTGTTTCTTCCGTCTAAGGTGACAGCTGGTGGAATCACCATGACGCAGAAAGGATTGCGCACACTTTTGCCATGGGAATGGCTGAATGACAACGTATGTTATCTTAAAAAACAGTTTGTGCATGCATGTTCCACATACTTTCTGAAGTTATATATTCACACACAGACACACACACAGACACACACACAGACACACACACACACAGACACACACACACACACACACACACACACACACACACACACACACACACACACAGACACACACACAGACACAGACACAGACACAGACACACACACACACACACACACACACACACACACACACACACACATACACACACACAGACACACACACACACACACACACACACACACACACACACACACACACACACACACACAGACACACACACACACACACACACACACACACACACACACACACACACACACACACACACAATATAACTGCAAGAGTTGAACAATCACATGGTGTACTGGTATATAATAAACCATGGTCGTAATTATTATCTGAAAACTATTAAATAGAATCAATGCGTGTGCACACAACATGTAATGTTTGCATAAGGAACACCAGCAGGGTGTGAATCTGCCACACACAACACTGAATCGATATTACCCTAAACTATCCAAGTGAACAAAATGGTTAGACAAACAACTGACAATGCATTTGCATTACAACACAGTATTATAAATGCAATCAGTCATAATTGTATTTTATATTAGAACATTTTAAGTTATATCATCTGACAGGAATACATAATTATTAAAAATCTAAAAACAAGTATGCACAAATTCACTTTTCTGGATAACACTGCTAACTTTGTTTTGAACTCTTCTTTTGTGGAAACAATCATCCGTCACCATGGCTGTCAAACACCCTATTTGAACGATTGTTAATTTCTACCTGAAAAAGTGACAAATTACAAAACCAGTACAGTTGTTTCCCACAAGCATGAGTTCTTAATGGTGGTTATTACAACAGGACATTTTGCATTGCCTAACAATATCAAGCATTTTCTCTAGTTGATTGTTCTCTGTATGTCTAATGACATCCCAAATATGAATAGGGTATGTGCCATTTAATACATATTAGGTTTTATGTGGGGTATGTGTGTGTGTAAAATAGTTATGACATTGCTTTATTGACTAATGCAATGTAACTTTATAATAGAACTGACGTAGACTTGTTCAAATTATTGTCTTCGCAAGAGTGACACTGTTGATGGCACTGCAGTCTAGTAACAATTCTTATTTACTCTGCTCATTTCTCCTGTTCAGGGTGTCTGTTTGTGGCCATATTTCCCATATCCTTTTTTTCTTGTTCAGTGTCTCTGTGCCAGGTGGCCTTCTCTTCACCTCTTATCTGGTGTTTCTATAATAAAGCTATGTTATAAGCGCTACGTGAGGAAAATATAATAGTTATTAAAATATAATGAACAAAAGCAAAATAATAAAAATCCATCAATACATATACAATAAATGTATATTAAAGACTACAAGATATAGTTAAGCAAGGCAACGTATTTATTACAGGTTCAAGCATTTTTATATCTTTCAATAATACATTTTTGCACAAACAAAACGTAGTTTATCGTGAAATATTATCGTGAAAGATAATGTGCTAAAAACAGAATTTTTTAAAGATAAAATCCATGAAATTATGTAATTTATAATATTTAATAATTTAAAAAGAGGGTGTCCGGAAGTGGGAGACACTGGGAACATTCTGCCTATAGTACATTAGTACATAGTACAGTATCTAATGTATCTACTTGGGCTCGGGACTCCGCTTTGGTTGCTCCTTACAACGTTCCCCTGGCGAGAAATGTCACGACCTTCAACCTTCACAACTGACTACTGTGCTACGAGAAAGGGAGGGAGTATCTGCCCCTAAGCCCGGGAGGGAGGAAGGAGGGAGGGGGAGGGGGAGGGAGGAGGGGGAGGGAGGGAGGGGGCAGGGGAGGGAGGGAGGGAGGGATGGAGGGAGGGAGATTTTATCGAATCACAAATTTGGAATAACCCGAATACAACAGAGTCTTTGGGCAAAGTAAACCGGTAGACTTAAGTACTGCCGTTACACGCACGCACGCACGCACGCACACACGACACGACACGCACGCACTGACACACACGTACTGCACACACGCACGCACGCACGCACGCACCACCACACCACACACCACAACACACACACACACACACCACATACACACACACACACCACACACACACACACACACACACACACACACACACACACACACACACACACACACACACACACACACACACACACACACACACACACACACACACACACACATGATGATATAGGCATTATAGAAATCTTACTATTATTATACAACCATTTTCTTTTACTTTCTAGCATAAACTTGGTTAACAAATGCCATAACTCTGCTTATTGTGTATATGTGTGTCTTTAAAACTTTTTCACACCCACGTTTTCATTGCTATAGTAAAACAGACACGGATTGTTGCCTACTAGCCTTGCAGCCATGTCTGTTTTTGTCGTAGTGATATGTTTTTGAGGGTATTGTTATATTATCATGTGGCCCTTAATCAGCCATTACATCAAAGTTGCGTTATTTTCAATACACTGTTATGTTATATCTGGATTAGTATGGATGTTGTTTCTGAAGTAATAAGTTTGCTTTTTTAAAGAGGTGTACGTTTGATAAATGTGAACAATATGTCTGTTCAAAGTTTGAAATACACATCTTTTGTCATCGATATTATTTCACTATTGTGTGAAGTGGTGTTATATTTAACCGAACAACCAAAGAAACGATGTGACTAACAATAGTCACATTACCAGGGGACCATAAAGAGGTATTCATATGAATGTGTTGTTAACAATAATGTGTATCTATATTTCAGTACGCAAAGGCCATCTGCGACGGAACGGAGACAAACCAAATAGAGCAGGCCGACGTTGTTGGTTTTCGGCCCGCATTGTTGCATGAGTTTATAAATCTTTGAAAGTAATCTTATTTAATTATTATTAAATGCAACGGTTTATACAAAGAGCTTCTATTGTTGTGAATGATATTGTTTGCATTTCATTTAACACTACTATTCAACTGTTATGTGATACATACTTATACCAGTCGACATGTTAATAAAGTTATGTAAGTCTTGAATGCATCCCAAAATATATTATTAAATCATTGCCGAGTTGTGTTGGGTAAAACCAACTATTTGGATATGGTAACGTCTAGATTTCCACCCTTTGTACTGATATTGAAGCACCTCAATGGGATTTATATACTGCAATGTTAAGCCCATCTTTTTTCAGATTTCCACCCTTTGTACTGATATTGAAGCACTTCAATGGGATTTATATACTGCAATGTTAAGCCCATATAACGCCTTTTTTAATAAAAAAATATAATTCTACAAAACATTCCAATAGGACCACTATAAAAGTGTGTTCCATACATGCAAAATAGACGCAAATACATGCCATTATAAAAGTGTGACCCACACCCATCCCCTGACGAATTTATTGTACACACTACCTCTATCAGTCAATGGGCTATCTACATCACATACACAATTTAAACCGTATGTATCTAAAATACAGCTTTATTTTAATTTGTTTTCAAAATATAGGGCCTGCCTACAAACTATGCCAATTCGGGCACGTTACATCCAATACATTCAGTTAGTAGACAGTTACATATATCTTAAACTGCCAGAGTTATATGTCACGAAGACGCGGAGATTTGTATTTAATGCTGCAGACTGCATTGAAAACCATGGCTGTAACGAAGCCATAACATGCACAACGCTTTGTGACAAGGACATTAAGAAAACACTGTTTATTAAAAAATACAAGTAACGATGATTGTGAGGTTTTGTTATGTTTATTAATAATAATTGCAAGAAAGGAAGCGCATCAATAAATGATTAACATAAACTAGAATATGCATGGTTCACTCATATGTTAATTCGGCAATCAGCTATATGCATGTTGGATTATCCACCAGTGGGCGACACTGTCGATCCAGCTACCACCTAGCGGTCATTTGTTTTTCTATCGGCTGGCTACGTTTAGTCGGACGAACATACTTGTTCTAAATCATGGCTAGCAAAAGGGTTGCAAAGTCGGCGGTGGATTGGGCATCATTTGCACAGCGTGTGCCACCCAGCCAGACAGAAATCTTCCGTGCATTCAAGGCAAAGTCCGAGTCTTTCGTTAGTCGGTGCGTAAGTTGTGGGCGATAATTTGTAAAAGTCAACGAGGTCATACGTTGTGCTGCAAAACTGGCATAGAAAGATGAAAAATACCACTTCTCATGCATTATTTACAGTACAGTATAACACAACACATACCGTTGGTGGATTGTTTTATTAAACCTAAAAGAAATCATGAAAAAATCACCATTAAGATGCTTGGCGAAACATTAATATATAATATCAGAGTAGTAGTCACACGAAAATAACTATATTTTTGAAAACTTGCTGCAACATTTTCCATTTGAAGTTGCACTAATAAAAATGACTTGACATGCTTTAGGGCTAGGTCCATAAACATTAGTACTGATTCAATATTCAACATACCAGATATCAATAATTTCATGATCATATTAAATGACGCATGATCTATATTTTCAGGATACACCAGTTTCCTGAAGAGCTGCCAAAAATTGACTGGGCAATGTACAAATCAAAGATTGCCATGCCAGGAATTGTAGACACCTTTGAGAAAGCAGTAAGTAAATGTTTATAAAATTTATACAAAAAAATTGCTTGGTTTTAAGTTATTGTATATTATCTCTAATACAACAAGTAAATAATTGCATTTAACTATGTATTAATTAAGTGTTGTGTACATGTGCTAATAAATTAACATTTATAATTTGGTACATAAATATTATTGAATAGTTGTGATTAATGGAATAGGTTCTTCCTAATGATAAAATTACAGCAAATAAGGTATCAACTATTCAATATTTCATCCATAAAATAGAGGTAACAATATATTTAAAACAGTTAATTTTGATTCTCTCACTACAGGTAATACTATTCCATAGCAGCTCTTATTAAAAAGTAATTTTAATGCAATTGTAAAATTAATAATGACCTGTTTTCAACACAATAACATCCTGATTCAACTGACGTGTACTTATTTCTGTTAAACTGTAATCAAATACTGTATATATGAGAAGAAGTCTGTTTATCATTGTGCACCTGTCTTCTGTTGCTGCTGAGTTTTAGTTCATTGCAGTTGTTAAATGAAAAAATATATAATGATTGTTTTATTTGCAGTACCAATCAGTGTCAGTACCATACCCGAAGGACAAAGCCAACACGAAAGCAAAAGTCGATGCTGAACAGAAGGATGCCGTATGTTAATTTGATTGTTAAAGTAGACAGGGCTTGAAGATGGCCAGAATATTTTTAGTCCTTTAGACTGAAAGTCCAATGGATTGAATGGACGTATGACATCACTCTGTGTCCGCTGTGTGCCTTTAGCTATCATATCTCAGAAGCATATCTTAGGACACTGCTACTATACACAAGAATGTTTTATGTGATTTGGATCGTTCAGAAGCCCTTAAACTGGTATAAAAAGCTTTTTTTTTAAACTTGTGACTTTTATCTAATTTTGGTAGTACATAATAAATTGCCTCCCAAAAATCTGCATGTCCACATTTTGCCTGTCTGCAGTGCATAGACAGGCTTGTCTATTTGAGCCTGCCTCACTTGACCCCAACTCTATTGGCTAGGATGTCTGCCATGAACAATTGGTAATTGCCCAATGCCACACACTAAACGCCAGGTTGCCTGCCTGGAAAGAATAGCTAATTGGTATTCCACTGTTGGCACTTGGCAGGCTGCTTCTGTTGGTTTTAATGAAGCTGTATCTTCAAAACTATTGATTTTCTTTAATTCAAGTTGAGTTAATTTTTTGCTATTATCTTTAAAGTGGTGGTAACATAAATATAATTAATATTCTGAACAAATATAGCATGAAATATATACTGTATTAATATCAATTGCATAACCAAAGAAAATGTTAATTGGGTGTGACTGGTGAAGAGACTAGGCAATGACTATGATTCACCAAAACACATTTCATTCATAATTACAAAGTCACTATATTGTACAAAGGACTTCAGGGTTTCTTAGCAAGCTTGGAATTTTTTATTGGCCTTGAACCATCCGGGATACTACATTTTCAGAAACAATAATATGGTGGATGTCTAACATTTGATTAGAAACAAGTGATGCACCACTCTCCTCCAGAGGGTACCACAGGTCAAACCTTGGTTTATTCCAGGGGTATATGGAATCACCAAGTTAACTTTTGTTTAAGCTTAGCTGTATGTTTTGTATAACCACTGCTCAAATGTAAGTTGGTACCAATGCATGTATTTTTTTAAGAAACATGAGTTATTACACTTACCCACGGGGGTACACAGCTTATAATAGAATTGTAAACCTGTTTGAATATGCTCATTGTTGAAGTACTATGCTGTGTCTTGCAGGCAGCTGTTAGTGCAAAGGAAATTGCGAAGGCCAGGGAGGAAATTGCCACAGCACAGGCATTTGTGAGTATTTTGTCTTCAGTTACTTGTTACATCCAACTCTTTAAAAAAGTTAATTGAGTACAAGTATAATTTTATTATGTAGATATGCACATATTTACTTGCTTTCAGGTGACTTAGCAAGAGTCAAATGGATATTAATATGTGTGAATCAAGTTAATATTCAGTTACCATGGTGTGTTCAATTATATTTGACCTACATTATTATTCAAATAGCTGTGCTATGCGATTGGTTTGACACCGAATCACCTCATTTTGTTTGAACAATGCATGGCTGATAGCCAGGGCTTTATGCAGGATAAAATTATTGCCAATCACATATGTTTTGGTGGTCACATGGATGTTAACTGTTAAGCCAGTTTACAAACTTTTAAATGTGTCTGATGACCTGAAATGGACTACAAACACACGTGCCACCATTTTCACTCACTTTGAAGGCATAACTAACCATATCTATGGTTTTGGAAGACCTTTTTTGCTCCTTCATTTTTTTACCCGTCCACCACCCATTTCTACCCGTCCATATTCGTTTTTACCCGTCCAAATGACGGGTGGACGGGTCTCTACATAAAGCTATGCTGACAGCCATTTACCCAGCTACCAACACATTATTGCTGGTTTGTTCCAGGTGAGTAAGCTGCAGTCTCTGCCGCCCCTGGAGGAGTTCACCCAGCAGATGGTGGCCGACTACTTCCCAGAGCAGGCCCGCAACCCGTGGGAGAAGCCGTCCATCTGGCCGCACACCAAGTACAACCAGATCGGAGGAACCGACTCACACGAGATCAAGTAGACAAGTCTGTCGCGTCAGAAGTCACGTGGGGAGGGAAGAGTATTCCTGCACAGACATTCGGATATCACAGCTGTCCGTTCAAAGGATACATAAACACACTACAAATGATGAAGAACACACATTGATGTCCTCATGGACGTATGATAGGAATTTGTGTTCCTACTGGCTGTTTGTGTGGAATTTATCGAGACAAATAGTTGAACAGAAATCAGTTGTGGAGATGATTAGATAAATAATCAATACAATGGATGTAATGTTTGTGTTTCTTTCAATTCATTGGGAGTCCATGGGATGACACACCACATAAGGTACAACACGATAACCCACTGTGAGGTTAAGTGTGTAAATGCAGCATTCCTTGAACACGTAAATCTGTGACGAAACGAATACCCAAAATACACCTTTATTGTAAAGGAATCCTATACAATTGATCCAATATATACAAAACCAGTTTGTGTGTGGAAATTCAGTAGTGATGTAGCACGCATACAGTAACAGCAACGATAAATATCTAACATATTACAAAGCCTACCCCTGCTCAACAAAGCCAACAGATACAAGTTCAGTAACCAGACAACCCTGTTACAGAAACATTTGCCATCTCCATTAAAACCTTCGATCACCTGACATAATTAATTCAATCTAGTTCAATATAAGAAAACAGCAGCTAGTCTTTCGACAGCATCTTGTATAACGCTGCAATTCTGTTGTGAGATGCAGCAACAATACCAAACAGAAACGGTCATTCAGCATTTATTGTATGGCAGTTGTGTTGCATCACAATTATCCGTGTTGTTACCATTTCACTAGCAGCAGCGATAGACAAAGGCGACAGACCGGCTTGAGCAGCTCATTCATTATCACAGTACACTGGGTAACAGAAGGCAATTGCAACTGAACAGTTCTATATGTGGCAGTGTGACGGACACTTGGGACAGTACCCGCTTGTTACTTCATACAAATAGAATTGCCATGCCTAACCATCAATGGACAGAGAGAGAAAATTGCCAATTAACTGACATTAATTCCTGCGTTGTCCACTACCTGTAGCATGCTATCAATTTTTTAAAGAAAAAAACTGACGGTTTTACGTCACTTTTGGCCGACACACAGAATTGTTGCAACAGATGAAAATTGGTTGTTTTTCTTCAACTGAAAACAAACTCAATTTATTGTATGTAATACTCGTATAAGTGACATGAGTTTTAGTGCAAATTACAGTTGATCAAACCTTAATTGATGACCAGTTGCAATACTTGTGTGACCTGTTTTGTTCTAACATGACATTTGCTGGATGGATATCATATATGAGATGTGTCCCAGCCCACTATCACTAGTACCATATACACAGCATATCTCTTGTTCACTAAAATCACCGCCAGAAGTGGATAAATATTTAGTACATAAGACCACTGAATGGAAAGACTGTAATTGTAACTGGTTGATTATACATGGTTGACTGCCTGTGTCAACATCACAGTGATGAAAGGACCTTGTATGTCTACCCTGGGAGACGTTTGTGTACATATTTCACAATGTGTGACCGATATATATATATTATATTATGTACAATGTGCACGCAGCATGGAGTTTGGTTTAGGATCGGTGTGAGCCTCCTAGTGGTAAATGTGGTGTTCCACTGGTTGGAAGAGTCGCTTGTAGTTCCAACCATTTCCTATCTGAGTGAAAGACACTGCAATTGTGTGACAGTTGCACTTGTTACTCATCATTGGTGGCCGGAGTCTTCAGCAGTTCATCAATCTGAAAACAGACAGCCGTAACTATGCTATGATACTAGTATTGCTAAAATAAGTCTGAAAAAGCAAACCCTTTTCAAGATCGTTGCATCCACAAAACTGCATCTTGCAGCTATTTACTCACTAGGTCTGAACACCTTGTCAGTCACATGACTGTTTCCTTACATCTGAATCTTGTCCACACCCACACCCTGTCTGTTTCTTCTAGTTCACACAGCAAGAATTGTTTTAACCGAAATGGATTTTTTATTGACAATATATAGCAAAAAGTAATCAGGAAAACTATAGGTGTGTGGCTTTACATCTGATTACAGTCCCTGTCTGTGTGGGGTTAAAAGTATAGCATTCTGTAGAAGATGAACATTAATCACCTGTGACTTGTAGAGTTCCTTCATGTCCTGTAAGTCAAGAGACAACTCTTGAGCCTGTTCTACTTTCTCACCGTACATCTGCAGGAGGGCGTTGTATCGCTTGTCCAATGCCTGAATACAGGAACATTACATTCAGAACAGTTTCAAATCCCCAAACATTTCAGCTGTTTTCAAGACCCTGTCATCATTCTTGTAACATTTCCAATTGCCATAAATGTTCCAAAGTCACTGTATTAATACATTAATGATCTGTTAACTTGCAGTTGCAACATTTCACACATGTTTTACAATGCACATGTACGTCCACAATTAAACACCAGTTAAAAATATACTATGTCAAATGATATTGTAATTGTGTGGACAACCATAGAACATTGAATCTAGAGTGAACAAGATGGTCAATTGGGTCTATGCCCTAATGGAACACTTGATTACAAAGTTAAGTATACAGAGTAACCTCAGAGTTACATGGGAACTTGCTTAGGTAACTTGGGAAGAACTGCATTGGGAGTGAGGTATCGATGAACTACTGGTCATCGCACCCACCTTATACTGCTGTTGCAGTGTAACCAGGCTGTCCAGTTTCTCTTCCAACTGGTCATTCTTTGTGGTCAAGTTGACCAGTTCTTTCGCCATTGACTCTCGTGTTCTCTCCAGCTCCGTAATCTCAGACTGCAGAATAATAATATAATATTATAACTGTGTTAAATACACAAGCGATACCAGCTGTGCTGTGGACTTGAGGATCATATCACATGAAGCTCACTTGGTTTACTCAAGTTTACTGACACCAAGCTGCAAACCATTTAGGGAGGAAATGCTGCCTCAACTATAATAGCATTTATCAACTGCACCCGTCTCAGGAAATCCAATCGGTTTATTTTGGTTTGAATGGAAAGCTCACTTTCAGCAGACCTGTCAGTGCAGCTGATGTAGTTAAATGACTTTGTACTTGATGGATTACACATATGTGCACAACAAATGATCAAGGTTATGTTGGTTCTAGTGACAGAAATTTTTCCTGTGTTTGCTTCAGCCAAAAATTCAGGAATGCACATGTAATGTCAAATGAGAAAAAAAATGGGACTACATGAATTTTCACAAACTAGGCCAGAACATGAATTTTCAAGAACTAGGCCAGATAAATGCAAACATAAAAGATTTATTCTTATATGAAAGTTTTCCTTTCTTAATATCTATAGCAGAATTGACCTATCCCTTGTGTGATCTATTGCCTAGCAAAATCTCCATCAAACTATACAAGATACAGATGCAGAATTTTTTCTCAAGTAACAACTATATGCGAGAATGTTTAATTAATGAGAAGTCATTCAGTAGTAGTAATGGAATTCACATACATATTTCCAACACGCAACGGGATAGCTTGATGAGGGTCGTGCACAAAATGTTTGTGTAGTATGCAATGGGTGATATAAACATATTAATAAACGAAAGACTGGACCAATGAATGAGTCTTAATGTAACGTGCCTGGAGTTGAGTGATTTCACCGTCGCGTTGTTTCAGCTGAGACTGCAGGTTCTCCAGCAGGGTCGTGGCCCCCGACTGTCTCAGACTGTCGTACAGACTCATCTTGTTGCCATTAGTTCCCACCGTTGCCATCAGAGTGCGCTCCAGCATTTCATCCTGCAAGCAATGCATGTTTAAAGACATACGCCCCAGATCGTATAGTTATTATTATTATATATGTTTTGAGAGATTTTCAAAATGGCCTTCTGCCAGATAATGATAGTTTTGTACGTTTATTATCAATACAGTGCACTTTTTATCAAATTACATATCTCTAAATTACTTATAGGGGACCAAGTGAATGGAAATTTGCTGCTGGACTCCCTATAAACCAAAAGTATTAATTTTCTCTTGTCACAGACTTGACGGCTTTGGGTGCAATCTTTTAAAAGTGGATCTGTACAAATTGACCTCTGACCTGCGACATTGATGATTCAGAGTGTACACTTCCTCGACGAGATGACGGCGACCATGACGACATCTTTGCTAACTGCATCTCCTGAGACAGACACACAAAAGACTGAATGCCAAGTTTTTATTTCAGGAAATCCTGCTACCATTTATTTATTATTTTAACCAACAAAAATATCCAGTTTAGCTTCCCAAAGTATTTTCACATGAAGACTTTTGTGATGATGTAAATGTTAGCAGTTTTTCCACAGGTTATACAAAACGTTTTACTCATCCGAGAACATTGGAATGATCACACTGTAAACAACACAAGACATGACAGCTCAGAGAAGCTTTGTGATGCGACAAGTTGACAACAAGGATACCAATTGTATTTCGTTAAACACAAAATGGTGACATTTTCTTATTTACTCTTCTTTGTCAGGATAGCCGTAAGTTTTGCTGCAGAACAAACCTTATCTCTGAGTGTTTCATGCGCAAGAAGAAGTTTCTTTTTCTCTGACTCTGTCTTCATCTTCTCCACTTCCAGCTGATTTTCAAGCAGCATCTACACACAGGCATAAACATGTCCTAGTACAAATAAAAGTATCTAAACTTGGAAATACAGAAATCACAGTACTTAAACAAGAGTACTTTGTAACTTGACACAAAACAATAATGCCGAAAAATCAAGAAACATTTTAAACACAGAAAAGAATTAAAATGGAAACATCAATATTATGTTAACATAACTTAGGCGTATCCCCAGGACTTACATTATCCTTCTTCAGTTCCCTGTTCTCCTTGGCCAAGGTCTGCTGGGCCATCTCAAGCTTCGTTGTGTCACTGCACAAACAACACATGCAGGTCTCAAATAGAATTGTTTCTTGTACATATTTTAGGAAGCATTGCAAGCGTAATGGTACAACACGACCTGTCACAACAATGTCACTAGGAAGGCATGAGCAGCTGTTTTGTGTACTTCTGTACATGGGTGTATTTCCACAAAAGGTAATTTATTCTTGTAAGTCTGTTTCAATTTTAGCACTGCAAAGGAATGTAACATTCTGACCAACCTGAAAATGTATGCTCTGCAGGTGTTCTGAGATAAAGATGCTACTGACAACTGACAACTATCATATCAAGTACATAACTTGACATAAAATGGGTAAAATGAAACTGCTGTGCTCACTTAATCTTCGTCTCCTGAAGTAGATCGGCTTTGGTTTGTTCCATTTCGAGGGCGGCCTGTAGACGACATTTCTCCTGCCTGAGAGTCGCCACCTGGCTCTCGAGTGTGGAGATACGTGACGTCACTTCCATCATCTGCTCCGTGGCAGCTCGCTCTTTCTCAGTCGCCGCCGCCAGCTGAACCTGTGCCTCACCTGAAGTCACACATCACGGTTGTCACAGATCACTGATGTCACGGATCATTGACACAGATGTCACGGATCATTGACACAGATGTCACAAACCAGTGATGCTGATGTCATGGATCATTCACATAGATGTCACAAATCACTGATTTCACAAATAACTGACAGTTGTCTCAGATCATTGACTATGAACTCACAAATCACCTATACCGAACTCATCTGTGTCACCTATCACTGACACAGATGACTGACACAGATGACACAGACCACTGACATAGATGAGATAGAACACAGACACCAATGTGACAGATCATTGACAATGACTACATTTATCACTGACCTCACAGATTAGACACTAAAGAAGAAACAGTGACGTGATGTCACAGACCACTGAAGCATGAATACTACCGACACAGCTTATAATTAAACAAAGAAGACTACGTCTTACATCCGGCTGACCCCACAAGACTGGGGTGAGTGACTTACCGAGGCGATCAGTGAGGTTCCTCTCAACGCGTTCGTACGAGGCGATCTGAGCGGTGTGGGTCGTTTGAAGGTTCTCAACCTGTCGCAGCAGAGGGCGCGTGGCTGCAACAGTCATGAGAATGTCAACACTTAGTGGCAGTTGAGAAACTTATTTGATGTATTCACATAATGGTGCATTGGTACATTTAACAGATGCTATTTATTTTTATTTATTTAATAATCTTAGCAAAACATTATTTCATAATCTTAGTAAAACGTCCAATTTATTTATTTGAACATGCATTAAACATTTTAAAAGATGTTTTCTAGTTAGTTGTATCCTGTAAAGATGGCACTACACAGCTTTTAGAACACAGTCGCTTAGGGGAGTGTTTTGGACTCTCGACTAAGAGAACCCGAGTTTGAATTCTGTGCTGCAGTGTGAAACGTTGGGCAAGTTGTTTCACTCTACATTGTTCCTGCTCACTCAGCTGTATGTACGAGTACCTGGCCAATGGTGGGTATCAGTATGAGCAGCTTTCGTGCATTAATTGCTGCATGGCTGAATGCTCCCAAGAGAAGTTGAGGTGACGTTTGATTGAATATGTCTGCCAGGGACGTAAAGTGTAACGTGCTTTGAGTAGTCTCGAAGACAGGAAATTGTGTTGTATACAAACTTACCTTTACTTTATCTTTACTACACAAAAGAAGGCAACCTACCAGCAGAAACATTCTGAGTGAGCTCCTGGTTCCTGTCGTCTGCCTCCTGTAGTCTCTACAAGTGACAACACAGCGAGTCAGACACCAGTCATGTAGTTGCATACATACTCCTCGAGACAGCAATGTTACTGAGGCAGTGTGGAGTAAACAAAACTGCCCAAGTTTCAAACTGGATGCAAAATACTTCAGTGACGGAATCTACTGGTTTTGCGTAAATACTCTCACCACTATTGCTTGTTTGCCACTACGTAAGTAAAACAATCTTTGTAAAAATATGTAATGCAAGATGGTTACATAGATAATACTACACGACTCTTGCAATTTAGCATACATTGTATTTACATTAGCTACTGTTACACTGGCGTATTCTGAATGACCATATGGAAGTTTTTACATTTGTGGATGTCAAACACCAACACTCACCTAACTGGTGTAAGATAGGATATTTTAAAGGGAATTTTAAACAGGGTTCCCTAACAGGGACCAACCCCGTGACCCCCCCCCCTGTAAATATATCTACCTGCTGTAGGTCGGATATCTCCTGCTTCAGCATCTCCTCCCTGTGTGCGTGCTCTCTCTCCTGCCGCGTCATACTCAGTCGTAAGTCGTCAATCTGAAACGTCACATTCTCAGTACACCTGATGTTTCACAGCTTTGAATGATACATCATAGATAAATCGTTTCTCTACAATTATGCATTATCGCAAGCACGGTTGTTTGCCATGCAAACTACCCCTAGCAAGTCCCATATGAGAAGTATTTGACTTAGCCTGGTTAACTTGTTTATTGGTGTGGCTGATTGTGCTGCTTTATCCATGCCACCAGCACTAATACCTGCCCAATTTGAAGACGGATACACAATTTCTGGGAATTCAAACATAATTACAAACCCTGCCCCCCCCCCCAATTGCATGGGCAGCTGAACGGTTTTGTTTATTCGAATATTTGTTTCTACATCCCAAACTAGGACGTGACACAAACAATTTGTGGCTGTCATATGCTGTCACATAGCCAGAGCTCAACCTCACTCCTCATGGGCAATTTTATTGATGGTAAAAGAGAAGTTTTTGAAAGGTATGTGCCAGGGGTAGAGAAGAACTGGTAATTGATGTAATCAGTCGCAGTGACCCCTGTCATATGAGGTCACGTCAGGTTGCAATTATGCACCGTTATGTGGAACATGCACTGTGACAGATGCTGCGAAACAAATATCTCACCACACGCATCGAATATATGAGAATGAATGACCTCTGACCTGCATGACAAGTCCATCATGTTGCTGACGGGCGTCCAACTGAGCGCGCTCTAGAGATAGTCTCATCTCCTCCTTCGCCTGCATCTCAGCACTGAGCGCCTCCTCCTGCTTGCGACTCTGTCTCGCTACATCCATCTTCTGAAGTTCTGCCAGCTCCCTGGCCACATAATGGACACTGGTCAGTCTCTCTGGTGAACTGGCTATTTAGACTATACCAACCCTTGCTTATTGATTTGTAAAAATTATAAAGCAGGTCAAAAATCTGCTCAAAGGTGCTAATAATATAAAATAAGTAACTACATAATTTATCATTATATAGACACAATTAAGTCAAATAAATAGTAATTAAGTTAAATAGGTTAAATTAATATTGTAAACTAAGTTAATTATATACAATACAAAATTGTATTAAAAAAATGTATTAAGCCAGTCGGTAAGTATTTGTCAAAGTCTACTCGTATACATGATTATATCCACAACTGCCTAGAGACGTGAGGACTGTCACAAGTCAAAGTGACAGCGTCTGAAGTTGACAACTCACTTGTAGGAGTGGTCCAGAGTCACTTGCATGCTCCTCATCTTCTCTTTGGAGTCTTCCAGATCCTCCTGTGAATGACACAAACACGAGTAGGTAGGTTTGAAGGAGCGCAACAACTTACACATTCACATCACACCTGACTGAATACTTCAGCACAATAAGTATTACGCAAATATATTTACATTAGTACTATTTCACATATATAGCATAAGTATTTTACTTTAATTTTGGAAATATTCTGCTACTTGTCTGAGTTTAAACTTAATCACTTACTTTGGTATATTCCTCAAAGTATAAAAAGGGGAGGTAAAGTATTAAAGTCACTTACGTTCACCCTTGATAATTCTTGTTCCTGCTTCACAACTGCGTCATTCAACTGTTTGATGGCATCTGTAAAACAGTTTGACACGATCAAACAATTTGTGCCAGGTCAAAAATGGTTTCACTAAAACCTTTGTTCAAATGCTCTTGGCCTACTGAATGTAGATGTTTGCTAAAACATTGTTTTCAGTATCTTTTCATAAATAACATTTATTGGTTTTGTAATCATTTGAAATGTTTTCCTATATACTATTTCTAGTTGCTTTCACAATGACACCTAATTGACTATTCTATTGTTGATGTTTTAATTTTGTTTTTTAAAGCAACATTTCAAAGTGTAATAGGATAAAACCATTCTATGTTAGCCGAAACAAGCACCTCTACAATCTGTCCCCTCTGTATATGACATACATCTGTATTATGTACCTGCTTGTTTCTTTTCCAGCTCAATCTTTGAGTCGAGTACTTCGTGCAGATGCTCAATCTCGGCCTTCTGCTCATCTGTCTTTTGTCTGACGTCAAAACAACAACATTTGTTATTTTAAGTTGGCTGAAATTAGTTTGTAGTTTGCCTTCAACTAACTGACTGTGAAACACACATTGAATTATATAGGTCTGTAGTAATTTCTTTAATTTTTTATTTATGATTAACTTTGGTAAAGTGGCATTTATTCCAAACTAACAAGTTCAGAGACTGGCAGTTATTAATTGTTGTCTGGTGTTTAATTATTAATACGTAACAAACAGAAAGCACCATGATAACAATTACATGATAATTATAATATTATTGTTCATTTCATTTGTAAAATGTGATATATTTAATATATTATTAATTGTTGTAGTAGTTTCCAGCATGGAGCAACTTATAATCTGCTTAAATTAATATAATCGTACCGGGACAATAAATGTCCTGATGAAGCCATCTTGTTTAGGTGGGATTCTACAGGTAGTTTTACTTTTTGATTTGTAAGAAACATAATATTAAGTTAAAATACTTTTAAATAAAAAAACATGTTGCCTCACTTGAGTGACTTGATGAGCGAGTCATTCTCCTTGTCCTTGGTGCGTAGCTTCTTAATGACGTTGCTGTTCTGGAGCTGCTGCTTCGACAGCTTCTCTCCCTCCATCAGCAGCTCACTGATCTGTTGGTCCTTCTCTCGCAGCAGCTTCTCACTGGAGCGACTACGGAGCACAGTAGAGCACAGTGGAGCACAGTAGAGCACAGTGGAGCACACATTGGAACACTCTCCATTGTACTCTTTCTAGCATATCAAAATCGTTCTTGCGATATGGCCTCCATGTTTATATATAATATTCTAAATGAAGCTATTGTTTATACAGTGGTATTATTAGTTCTTTTTCCTATTTCGCCTAATTAATCTAACAATTAGATTTCCCTTTCAATGCTACAATTCCACACTGCTCTGATACCTTCATATCAGGACTAATTTTTAACACTAAGTAGTTTTCTTTTATGGTAATATTTAAATGGAGCATATAGTATTACAGAAGGTACAACAATGATGACAGGTATTTGAATATGTCACTTGAATTTAAGCTTGACAGGCCACATTAGGCACCAATGATTACTGTCTTCACCATAAACATATTCCATACTTATGACTTCAATATATCACTAGTTAAAAATTATTGCCGTTTTATTTTAAAATCAATTAAATTCATACACAAATGTTTAACAAAACAATAACTGTCAAAAGATAGCCAACCCTTTTGCAAATTCTGTCTCAGCGTCATGAAGCTTTTTCTTAACTGCGTCTTTTTCCTGGAATCAAATGCAATTACAGAATGCATAATGAGACATACCAAACAAACAAATGAAACCAATAGTGTATGCACAATAAGCACCATCTGTGATACATTCAGGTCGAGCCAGCCAACCAGCACCACCTTGCTGCGTGTGCAGCTACACGAAGTGACATTGCACTATTTAGCTAAACCATGTTTTCATAACAAAACCATTTAACATCACACCTCTGTAACAAATCTGCAACAAATATTTATGACTTTGTTACCATTCTCAACTGTTTTTTCAATCTTAATATACACAAATTATATTTACAATTTTTTATTTACACTTCGAGGAAAAAAAAAAAGTAATTTTTACTAAAAACGTAGAATACCGATAAATCAAATTTTTACCTAAACCCTTTTACTTATTACTGCAAAATGACCCGTCCTCCATGTGTGTCAGTTTAGGAATAATGACCAAATACATTATTTGTCCTGAGAAAACAGAAGGCGCTGTAGTAGGGTCCCAGTAAAGGAAACGTGCAGCCCTAAACCTCCGACTTTCTACAGCCTGCTCTCACAGACACTTAGAGATGTACATGTACTCTTGTTGAGACTCATATGACTTTCCATGTTCTATTGCAGAGACTTAAAGATGTATCTGTAAGACTTTGCATCTTACTCTTGTTAGTCATGTAGAAATGTACCTGTATGACTTCCTATAACTTCCAGACTTACCCGTATGACTTTCTGTAGCCGGCTCTCGGCATCAGACAGCCGCTCGGTGAACTCGTCTGTCAGTTGGTTGAGGTCGGCCATCTCTGCTTCCCGCGCCTCCTCCGACTGCTGCAACTGACTGCAACAGGAGAGGGGGAGGGTGACAGGGGGAGATGGTGAGGGTGACATGGCAATAAGGGAAGATGGCGAGGGTAACAGGGCAATAAGGGAAGATGGCGAGGGTGACAGGGCAATAGGGGGAGATGGTGAGTGACAGGGCAATAGGGGGAGATGGTGAGTGACAGGGCAATAGGGGGAGATGGTGAGGGTAACAGGGCAATAAGGGAAGATGGCGAGGGTAACAGGGCAATAAGGGAAGATGGCGAGGGTGACATGGCAATAGGGGGAGATGGTGAGTGACAGGGCAATGGGGGAGATGGTGAGTGACAGGGCAATAGGGGGAGATGGTGAGGGTAACAGGGCAATAGGGGGAGATGGTGAGGGTAACAGGGCAATAAGGGAAGATGGCGAGGGTAACAGGGCAATAAGGGAAGATGGCGAGGGTGACATGGCAATAGGGGGAGATGGTGAGTGACAGGGCAATAGGGGGAGATGGTGAGTGACAGGGCAATAGGGGGAGATGGTGACAGTGACAGGGCAATAGGGGGAGATGGTGAGGGTAACAGGGCAATAAGGGAAGATGGCGAGGGTAACAGGGCAATAAGGGAAGATGGCGAGGGTGACAGGGCAATAGGGGGAGATGGTGAGGGCGACAGGGCAATAGAGGAAAAGATGACAGGGCACTAGGGAGTTGGTAGCAGTGACTGGGCACTAGCAGGAGAGGATGACTGTTAGTTCAAAAAAACAAAAAACAAACATTGTTTTGCAATTCCCTTATCAAAATTATGTAAGTATATAAAAACTGCTCAGCAGAGCAAGACTGCAGAGGGCCTGATATCATGAAACATGATGAACTGAGTCTCAGCAGAGCAAGACTGCAGAGGGCCTGATATCATGAAACATGATGAACTGAGTCTCAGCAGAGCAAGACTGCAGAGGGCCTGATATCATGAAACATGATGAACTGAGTCTCAGCAGAGCAAGACTGCAGAGGGCCTGATATCATGAAACATGATGAACTGAGTCTCAGCAGAGCAAGACTGCAGAGGGCCTGATATCATGAAACATGATGAACTGAGTCTCAGCAGAGCAAGACTGCAGAGGGCCTGATATCATGAAACATGATGAACTGAGTCTCAGCAGAGCAAGACTGCAGAGGGCCTGATATCATGAAACATGATGAACTGAGTCTCAGCAGAGCAAGACTGCAGAGGGCCTGATATCATGAAACATGATGAACTGAGCCTCAGCAGAGCAAGACTGCAGAGGGCCTGATATCATGAAACATGATGAACTGAGCCTCAGCAGAGCAAGACTGCAGAGGGCCTGATATCATGAAACATGATGAACTGAGCCTCAGCAGAGCAAAACCTGACGGCAGAGGGCCTGATGTCATGAAACATGATGAACTGAGCCTCAGCAGAGCAAGACGTGACGGCAGAGGGCCTGATGTCATGAGACATGATGAACTGAGCCTCAGCAGAGCAAAACCTGACGGCAGAGGGCCTGATGTCATGAAACATGATGAACTGAGCCTCAGCAGAGCAAGACCTGACGGCAGAGGGCCTGATGTCATGAGACATGATGAACTGAGCCTCAGCAGAGCAAAACCTGACGGCAGAGGGCCTGATGTCATGAAACATGATGAACTGAGCCTCAGCAGAGCAAGACCTGACGGCAGAGGGCCTGATGTCATGAGACATGATGAACTGAGACGTACGTGCGCAAGATGTTTGAAGTCTCCTCCAGGTCCATGTTTTCCTTGCTCAGTTCCACGAGCTTCCTCTCCCTTGCGTCTAACACCTCCGCCATGCTTGCCAGTCTCTGTACACAACACACAGAGTGTACACCATTGTACAAATGCACATCATCATGTACAATTTGTACTCAAAGTTCAGGAGATAATCTGCTGTAAAATGTTGTCTGGATATAACATAAAATGATGAACACATTTGTTTTCAGGTATTTGTTAGTATTATTGTTTAGTTGTAATATATATATATGAAATGTTATATATGTTGATAACATGTTAGATGGCACATTTCTTCTGGAACTGTTTTGAGCGATCTATAGAAAATCTCACGTGTTTCGTTCTGATTATACAGTAAATCACTTTTAGCATAAAAGAAAATAATGGAATTATTTTCAGACAGTAAACTTATTATCTTTATAATTGCACTATAAAACAACTATGTCGTATGGAATTGTATAGAATAATCGCAACTTAAGTAAACAACACAAATTTGTAACATATTTAACTTAAAAAAAGAATGTTCACACCAAGAAAATATCCACTAAAATTGTGTGTAGAATTTCAACAAAGACATATGTTTGTTATTTAGTATAATATGTTTTTTTTTATATATATATATATATATATATATACAGTGTATATACCAAAATGACAAATGTCATTGTTTATTACAGAGATTGTCCATTAATTTGTTATCATAAACATGATGGTGATAACACAAATGAGTATTAATTAACAATTTGTGTTGCTGAAATGTTTAACTGATATGGGAACAAATGGTATATTTACATGACAGCATTCCGCTATTGAAGGTGTGGACCCAGATCTGATTACAAATGAGATAGATATCTGAATCCCAATTAATACATCATCAAACCCTCATTGGGTCAAGACCTTTCTTGAAATTAGCGTACATTCTATTGAGAGATTTGTGTTACAGCTAAGCAATTTTGGTAAACGTTGAACGGTGTTTTTGCTTTGTTAAAATATTTGGCCAATACATGTTATAATACATACAAATAATGTTACATGTCATGATTTCACAATAAAAACAAATGGACAATCTTCGTTTAAATTTATACTTTAATTTATACAGCCAATTTGTGAAGAATACATAAGGACAGGCTTGCTGGAACGAGGGTGCAGACATTCCCATTCACCATGTACGATGCTGTGCACCAAACCTTACTACGGACTATTTTGTGCATTTTCTGCATGCGACTGGTGCATATTTGACAGTGAAAGAGGGAAAGACGGAGCAAGGCACAGTGCAAGGAAATGTAAACAACTGTAGTTGCTGGTAGTCTGTAGTAGCCTCAGAATTATGTGAATAGGACATC
Organism: Ridgeia piscesae; assembly: GCA_025642075.2. NCBI lineage: Eukaryota > Metazoa > Annelida > Polychaeta > Sabellida > Siboglinidae > Ridgeia > Ridgeia piscesae. The sequence goes on from JAODUO010000634.1 coordinate 117,817, forward strand.
TGAAGAAAAAAAAATTCTCAGGCTTTCCGACTAATGTAATAATATGATGCCAGACAAATGATACACTGTAATATTTTTCACGTATGTTATCATATTAGTTTTGTGTATATGACCACAACTGACAAATTTAAAGCACAATGATTAACCAGAGTAAACACATTTTCCATCACCAAACAATATGTAATATCCAAACCATGTGACACACCATAACTGTATTTTATAAGAGAGCATGGTTATTTTTAGAGATTTGACCTGGGCATGTTTCATAAGGTTATTACTAATGCCTACAGAAAATACAATTTTGAATAATAAAATGTTATATGTACTCATTCACTTAGTGATAGATGATTTTGTCTTTGCGTTGTTGTCTGGTGATGCTAGTAAATATTGATGATGGTGAAGGGCATTGGCTGCTATTTCATCAATACTGCTGTGAGGCTGTCATCTATAAATGTTTGGCGATTACTAAAAATTAAACAAAACAGAACAACAATAAGTACTATTTATTAATGGGAACTGTGACACCAACAATAACCAATCTTAATAATGACTAGGTGGTCTATGCAAAAAAACTAATTTCTGTAATAAAAATATGGTTTGAAATGTTAATTATATTTTATATTCACATGGAAAGTGAGACTATTCAGCCATGAAACAAGTACAGTGTACACTCAGTTGTGAGAATTTTCACAACTACAAATTTGTCTCAAATAGTTGTTTCCATTAAGATACACTATCACCTTGTAAAATGTGGAATCATGCACAGAAATGTAGCATTCGTATTTGAATACAAACACATTTACTTGGAGAGCATTTTGTTAAAAGTGCAAAACATCAGCACACTTAGACATGACCCAAATGTGATCATAGTACTCTATATGGTGTCACATATTCTGACTTTATGTAATAGTCAAACAAATCAGTAATGATCAAACAAAACTTCTTGGTCATGAATCGCTGGAACAAAATGTGCAGTCATTTGAATAATGAACCTGTGATCTCAAGTGTCAAAGCAGTGATACATGAACCTGTGAATCTGTGAAGTGTGTACGTGGTCAGTGACTGGTCACTACATACCTGCTGGGCAAGAACAATGTGATGTGACTGAACATGTGCCAGAAATGACAAGAGCGAGATTGTACACACGCACACAACCAGAATCACACTCCAAGCCACTGACAGGGAGACGCCACAGCAACACACACTCAACCTACCCAGGAAGCAAGCCCACTTCACACCCAGCTACTAGCATAAGAGGACATAAATCAAAAATAAGCTTTTGTAAAACAACCGAATCCATGCTGTTTCGCAGTCATATTTCAACTAACTTTATTAACCAAACCGGCCAGTATTTTTTCTCCAATTTTTTTTAATTAAAATGCAATTTTTCTCTCAACAAACCCAAGCTGGTGTTAGAATTCTCAACTATGTATTTCAGCGTACATGTGACTCAGCGAAACAGCATATTTTCGAAGAGACATGCGAACCTCAAGCAGGTAACTTGGGTCGATGGTTTCTGTGTCGACTACGCCGAGGGGCTTCAATCGACCTTCACCCAGCTCCGAGTCTGCGGGGTCTGTTGTTTCAGGTATGGGCTGGAGTGGCATATTGGGCTCAGGAGCCTGTAGACAGTTGTAGGCATCACATAGCTGTGGGTATGATGATGATAATACACTTCTATGGCGCTTAGGTTTACCTATGTTATGTTTGTTATGAATTGTTGTGATTAGTGATAATATAAAAATTTCAAGATACAGTGTATGTATATTAATATCCTAACTTTTAAGATACATATTAATAAGCTACCTTTTTAAGGTTAGTTAATAGGCTAACTGTTAATGTACATATTAATATGCTTACTTTTATTATTATTAAATATATATAATATGCTAACTGTTATGGTATATATTAACATGCTAACTTAGAAACCTTGTAAGTGCATCTCCCCAGGTGCCAAAGCCCAATTTCTACATATATTCATTTCCTGACCTATGATTCAACAACTGGCAATGCATTAAGAAAAACAGAAAGGTAAGACTAAAAATAAAATATGCAATAATAATTTTGTTCTCACTCTCACTGAAACAAGGAAACACAGTTTTATGTTTGCTTTATCATAACCAGCAAATGTAGAAATGACACGGTCAGTGGGAATGATTTAAGTTCACAATACCATAACGGAGACAACTCCTGCCCTTGAGGTGTTGCTCCATGGGGGGTCATGTCAATGACTCACCTGTATCGTTATCATTTCACCTAGTGGCTACACAGGTATTTGACTGCGCCTGACAGATAATTTTTATCATAAATTGTGTTTTGTATACGGCTTATTAATTTTGAGAGTGACCATCCCTGTTGTTTGATTCGGCTTCCAAAGTGCAATAGAAATCACCATCTATTCTAACATTCCAGAATACATTAGTTAAAATTGTGCAATACATGGTTTATTTTAAATTATCCGGTTTGCTTAAATACTAATAATTAAATTATGAAAAATACTTTATCCAGTAATGTCACAAAATGCTTTATGCGTTGTCTATATGTTCATGGTTTATATGTTGTAATTATGTTTTCAATATGTGTACAGATGTTCTTATCTATACAATGTGTACTGTACTATACAATTATGCCATTTTCTCAAATGTTAAATGTATTTTAATGAACCATGATTCACTTTGTATAATGTGTCCATTATCTCCATACATATAATGTTTCAGCCCAAATAAAATGCTGACGTAACAGAAGGTGGAAACACAACTGTATTGGCGTTGTCGATGTGTCCAGCCTGTGAACTCTGCGAACCCAGATCAACTTTGTCCAGTCCAGAAGAACTGTGAATTATGACAGCTGTCGAGTGAGTATTGACGAATGCATTGAACGACAATGTCTCCATCAGAAAACAACCAAATTATGTATTTTAAAACTGTGTTTCATGAAAACAAATGTTAAAGTACAATCACATGCTCACTTAGTACTATGCCAAAAAGCATCACATCTGTTGTATTTGTTGCTACCATATATTTATTACCAGTGTGTACCATTTGGAGTTAACACGTCTATGTAGTTGTGTACGTGTGATGTGTGATAACCTGTGTCGGGCAGTGTCAGGTAATCAATTGTCTCCCAACATGTAACTGATACACTTACTGAGGCCAGTGATAGCCAACACATCATTAACGTGGTAGTTATTGTATGTCAAGTCTTTAAGTACACTGTACATCCATTTATACAGTTTTATACTCACTACGTTTGAGAAAGTTGACATACAAAGTGTTAATTGTGGTTCTGACAACATTTTTTTTAACGATGATACTAAATGTCCTGACTGTGTTTCCGATACCACCCTAAAGCTATTTCAGATGTACAAATGAGAGTGTTGACAGGGGACCTTTACAAGTAGCATTCAGTTTTTACATTATTTACAAATTGGGTATTATGGGCAAGATATGACAATGACATTTAGGATCAGATGCCAAGTAGATTTTGAGTACAGCCTTAGTGTCCTGTGTGTCAGCAGCTGTACATGAAGTATAAAGATGCAGGACAATTCAAAGTACACATGTTAGAATGGTCTATAACATTAGTAAATCAGCACCACAAATTGGAGTATGAATATAAAGAGTGTTAGGCATTCTTGAAATATCACAGCTTACTGTGATAATTCCCACACAATTAAACTGGGTTACCAGTGCATATTTAAATCGTGCAATCAACAAAGACAAGAATGCCGGCTTAATGTTGTTACTGTAAGCAATATTCTGAATGTAAATGTGTTGTCACCTAAGTTATCAATGATACTATATTTTACAGAATTACCATTGTGCAAGTGTTCTTCCTAGTGAATATCATTTGTTTCCGTTGGAGCCACAATCACAGCACTACTCCTCATTTCTGTGTCTAGTCTTTACACTTGATCAGGTTGGCCAGGTTAATGTCAGAAATGTTATCAGCACTACACATACAACACATAACTGGTAAGACTAAAGTCTACTATGAAAGCCATTCTGCCATTCATATAGAAGCACTAGTACTTAGCAGTAACAAGCCACACACAGTCAGGATGCAGCTGCCGTGCCAAGTTATTGCACCTCCATTGGTTAATTTAAATAAAATCCAACAGTCCAGGAAATTATATCGCAAATGCAAGGGGTTAAAATATAAATCCTTACAATCACATTTCTTTATGTTTATGAATTACATGTCAGAAATATTCAAAAGCACACAATTACAATTTGCTTAAAATGTTGGTGCATAGTTCTGTGCAGAATGACTTTTGACAGTTACACATGCATGGGAGGGGTCTAAAATCTAAATGGGCATGCATCTAAGACTGAATACAGCTTGCTACAAATACATCCCTTCACATCCAACAAAATCATAACATCCAACACCAAGCCAGCCATGTAGAAATGATACCACTGATCATGGTCACTTTAAATTTCCCATAGTTTCCATACGCATTGCATTGCCTGTAGTTATTTACAATACCATGTTTGATAAATAAAATCAGAATTTTTGTAATTGGTTATGCAGTTTTTACTTTGATGACATCTCAATATTTGAATGTGTATAGAAATGGTTTACAATCACTGCATTATTTGTCCAGCAAAATGAGCCAAACATTGATTACACTGCATAACAAAAGCTCAGGACTTCAAGCTATAATTAAAGTATAACATGAGTATATTATAATCTGCCAGATTTTGAAGAGAAACCCATTTACCTTCAAGAGTTTCTCCATATCTTCAGACTGGGACGATGTTTCTGGACATTCATCGCCGGCTTCTAAAACATCACATAAAACACTTGGTGCACAGACATGGACTGTAAATGTGCCATATGGTGCCATGTTCCATTAACAAACAAACAGCCACGAGCTTTCAGAGAGGTCAATGTTCACAGGAATACAGATATCTTGTAGTACCTACCACTGGTGCAAATGCACAAGTCCTATCATGTTAAGTTTATAAAACGTTACCGGGAAATTGAATCAATCACTTTAAAAATGAATGCCAACAAGAGGAAATAAATTGTCAGTTAAAAAAATTTAAATGGTCATCAGCTGTGTGTACTGAGCCTGCTAAATGGTGTAAGAAGATGATTTTGTTTTATTCAACCAGTATTTCAAACAATACATACATACAATACGTACATGTCAAGCAACTCAGACGAATACAAATATAAAACTCACAGCAAACATGGTAATAGTGTATATAATTGATAATACAATGTAGGGTCAGGAGGCTCCTCTAACACCAAAAGCTAGTTGCTATCCAGAAGCGACCTTTTAAGAAACTTCATTTACAAAATCAGTACATTATCTAAAACAAATTCTTCCAGAACAAACAAAAAACAATCGTATGAAGATGCATGTGTGTAGCTGACATGTGAGTTAAAGGAATGTTTACTCCCCGGTACTGGTTTTCATCATCCTACTCAGCCTTCTGGAAGTGCAAGTCTACATAGTGTATATAGTAATACATTAACTTAGAAGAACTTATGTGCATCTCCTTCTATGAGCCAGTTGCCTGGCTTCATGTTCACTCCTTCCTTCATTTACTAATCAGCAACTTATTTCCGACAACACGACAATAGTTTCAAACGATTTACATGTTTTTGATGTTTTCGTTTACTTATGAAATTGTTCCTACCTGAGAGAACGGAGCAGTGGTCAATTCCCCAAATGGCATAACTTAGCTGTGTTAAGTGTGGGTGAGTGTAACCCAGTAGACCCATTTATGTACACTTTTATTTACACCTGTATCTTTCCCTACTTACCTGTACTCCTCTCAGATGCAGTCTCTGTCCCCTCGCCTCCCGTCCGCGTCCCTCTTCCCTGTTTCCGTGCCTGCACCCCGTCGGGACTGCTCTCATCCCCGTTCTTACTCGTGCTGCTTGAGCTACTGTCCGACCGTGCGTGCCCGGAACTACTTCCCCGGGGAAACCCGCGACTGAGTGCATGTCGTAGCGGGGACAGATCAAACGGTCCCTGCCCGTTGTTATCCCCATTCAGCGTCGGCGTCGAGATGTGGGATATGATCTCGATGTCAGATGACGTCGTCGTGTCGATCTCATCCGCCGATGTCTGCCCACTGTTCTGACCCGACTCGTTGCGTGTCATGTTGCACGATGACGTCGAGCTTGCCTTCGAGTCGGAGTCCTTCACACTCTCCACCATCGCCTCTTCCAGCAGATCCTTCACGTAGCTGCTTGAGCTGAGGGTTTGCCCTGACCCTGACGCGGTCTCCTTGTCCACTTTCCCGTCCGACTCCTCTCCATCTTTCCTGTCACCATCAGGTTCTTCTGGGGACATGTGGTCATCTGACGTCAGTGTCCGGTTACTCTCCGACAGATCATCGTGTGAACTGCCGTCATCAATCACTGTCACGATCTCATCACTTGCCTCCACCTGTGCTTCACCGTCGGTCTTTGTCACATCATCATCTTGGTGTTCCGTGTCATCCCCAACTACAGTGATGTGCACAGGAGCAACTGACACCTGCATTCTGCCTTTCTCTTCTGTATCTTGTCTTTCCTGTGGTTCCACTTCATCAATCTCTGATGATGACAACCCACTCCCTGTCTCCTCTTTGGTATGGCCAGTACAACATCCTTCCGATGAAGTTGTTCCAACTGTTTGTAAATCACCAGTGGATGTCGTGTCCAGCTCCTTGCAGGAATCAAACTCCTCGGACTGCTGGTCAGACACCGCCACGAAACTGGCGTCACTCCAGCCTGACGTGCTCAGGACAAAGGAACCATCAATGGGCACAGTCCCATCATCATCGGCGCTTCCTGATGACTTATCCATAGTTGTATCTGAAACTTCTGCAGACACATCAAGGCATTTTTCTGGGGACTGAATATTGGTGAATCCTTCAGTTTTCGTATCTCTTGTGTCTGTCTGCCCCTTCAAGACAGAGCTGTCTGAGCTGGTAGTACTGGGTAACGTGGCACTAATATCTTCACATGTCTTGTCCCCTTCAACTGATGCAGTCTCGCTGGCTGTTTCTACGGGATGCTTCTCCTCCGTTCCTTGTACTGAGCTTACTCCTGGCTGTACCGTGGCTACACTAAGATCAGAATCGTGTTTTCTATCACTGCTTCTTCTGTTGTCTGTTTCCAGTTGTAACTCCTTGTCTCTTAAGTCTCCTGAGTCTTCTGTTTTTTCTTCCATTTTGGATTCCACTGGGAGCTTCTCGCCAACTTTTACACCAGCATCCTCCGTGATGCCAGATCGAGATGCAGCCTTACTAGTTCCTGTCTCCGCTGGTCGTTCAGGCCGCGATGACGGAATCTCAACATTTAGCGTCGGCCGCAGTTTCTTCCCCAGACCAAGCTTCCCCTTCAGTAGGCTGCGATCCTTGCTTTTCGACTCTTTCTTTTTGGCTGCAGTTTGGGACAGAGACGTGGACAGTTTGGAAGAGGACCCTGTGGTGGGACTGAGCCAGGCATTCCAGAAGCCATCCAATTCTGCTCCAGAGGTTGATGTCTGACTGGTCGATGCTGAGTCAGATGTCGCACTGACTGTTGATGGTGCAGTGTCTCCACTTGTACCTGTGAACACAGACACTCACATCATGTCCTCATTCTGCAGCAGTCTTCTGGTGCAGGTGTGTACTCTATGGCATAATCTGCGCAATCATTCACTTTGCAAAAAAGGCTGATATTTGTTTCGGCAATTACACAAAACGACTTGGCTAGACACGATAACCCAAGATCATACTAGACTTAATACCAACCTAATAAAAACCACAATAACAGCAGCAACATCATCAGTGCAACAACAACAGTTACAACAATACTGCAGTGATGACAACACAACAACCATTATAACAACACCACCGTCAAAGTGGTGATAGCACCACCACCCCCACCACCACCACCACCACAAAACAAACACAATAATAACACCAATAACCAAACACAAAGAACAACAACAGACCAACCACAATAACAGCACAACCACACAATGAACCAACCACATCCAAAACGAAAACAACAATAACATCAACCACAAAACAGCGACAGTAACAATGCCAACAATACAATAACCACAGTAAAAATGGCACACAAACTGATGTCATATAATAATCTGCTTCAAGTGAACAAAACTGAAACAATAATAAAATCTGCATTGAGCAGCTGAAAATGTGTTCATCTTTCTGTTGATCAAATTATTGTATGTCCAAACCGTTTATCTATGACATCAATGTTCAGTTCACCAGCACTACACTGATAATGTATCTACACGATCATCTTTGCCAGCTGGCAAATTGTCACCTCTGTAGCATTATGTTATTTAGCAGGTGTCTTATTATCAATGGCTGATAAACCATTGTCAACACCTTGATCATGTGACTTATTCATGTCACATGTTCAGTATGGCAACACATTGTCACATGGTCTGCCTGGGAATGTGTTACAGTGGAAGTTGCATATGGTGCAGCACATCTCATTATGTAGACAAGGTGATGAGAACACAAAACCCCTGCATTCTGTCTACACTGGCTGCCTATAAACTGGCAGATTTAATTCAAACTGCTATTGTTGGGGGCTGATGGGCACCTATATCCATTTTATCACCATATGCCAACAAGATTACTTTGATCAGCCAAACAAGGTTCATAGTTAACTGCCCATAATACCACCTGTAATGTTATGGTGGTTTTAACTGTTCTGTGGTTGGTTTAATCCTAGAGAATATTGTGCCTCACAATGTCAAGCAAATCAAACACTCAACCAACCAGTCACACAAAATAATATAGCCATAATAGCCAAAATAAACCACAATAACAACATTAGGAGTAAGCTAACTACAGACATTACACAAACATAAAAATGACCACAATAATAACACTGTCAAAGCACAATATCAGCACCGCCAACAAAATGACCACGTAAATAAGACAATACCAAACACATATAATAAGAACCACAATAACAATGATGTCTCAACAACAATAACAATACCTAATACTACTCCTATTGGCAACATAACTACAATAGCAATGCAAAGAACATAAACACATGGTGGATCTTTATCGAGGTCAGCCTCATGCCTGAAACACAGAAGCACAACACGAGAACAATAACCAGCAATAAACTACCACAACAAATATCTTATCTCGTGCTTACTTGGCTTGACACCATCTTCTCCTTCCTCAACTTCGATGTCGAGCACTTTGTCTATGCTCTTCTGAGCCGACTTCAGGGCCTGTGTCGCAAAACTCGACAGGCCACTTGAGTCCCACCAAGCCATGTTGCCAGGCTGCAACTGAAACACCATGTTATGGCATGACGATGATGAGAGGTAGGAGCAGGAAGTTCAATCTAAGTAATTCTTTCAGAGATCCTCATCATAAATGTGTTTAAGTCCCTAAATGCACCTGCCTCTGTTGTAACAATTTTCATTTCCATCACACAAAACTGACACGTGAACATTTGGTATCACTGGAAAGCTGACATATTTTTCTAGACTATATTTTTCCTTGTGCAGATTCAGTGATAGATTCCTCACAATCCAGTTTACAAAGCACGTGATACTGTTGCATTTTGTCTGATAAAATATTATGTTTTTTACTGCTTGCATTTTCCAATACAGATCTGACTGCAGGGCTGGGGTCAATTCAAAAAAGAATTGGAATTGATCAATTCAATTCCGGAATTGGAACGGCAATTGGAATTGAAAGATTTGGAACAAAATTAATAATGCGCCATATTTGCAGCGGTGACATCGCGTTGTTTACTTCAACTCAGCGTGTTTACTTCAACTCTGCGTGTTTAAATTGTTTGAAAACAGAAATATTTTTTTAATCTAACTTCTTTGTACCGGAAGTGATGTAGAGTCACATTGCGAACACATACACATCGATATAAGGTGAAAAAAACACGGTTTTAAAAGGCCGTAATAATTTAGGCCAGTTAAGTATAAGATTATCCATAGTAGATAGAACAGATAATACCAAATAAACTACCAATACAGAACTAATCATGCACGTCATCACGTCACTCACTAAGTGACTATAACATGATGATGATGATGATCAACGTCAACACGACACGGTGGACGTCAATCTTCAGATGTCATTTAACTGTTTTACTCATACAGGGAAAATGGCAAATGCTTACGTACACAGAAGACTGGCTAGCTTTACATACAGGTGAACAGATAGGACGTTTGAGTATGACGTACGTAAATGTTCTGTCAGTATGAATGTTTATCATAAGATACGTTGTGCCTGCAACTCCGGTTCCGCCATACTTATTTTGATGACATCAAAATTAGTTTTAACTTCTCCCGTTTGGTGGGGCGTCAGTGGTCAAGCAAGATACAAAACTTGCATACAAAACGAAGAACGCGTTCGTAAATAATATTTGAGTTATATTAAGCAACATTTTACTATCTAATTAAAATGGTTTTGCTTTCCATGGTGTGATTTAATGGGAATAACGGCAAATAGATAGTTATCATAAACATCATAAAATTGCCGTAAATCTATGACTCGGCAGTTATCTGAACATGATGAGATTATTCATTACTGACATTAGCGCATTTAATGTGGATACGATTGTCAAAAACCGAAAAACAAAACTTTTATTTCCCTTTAGAGATGAGCCAATAAAGCGCCTGAAAGTAAAAGCGGTACATTCCTCCTGCAAACCTCGAGGCCCCGGTGGCACAATCGGTTAGCGCGCCGTACTTATAAACAGTACCGCCTGGCAACAGGCGTGGCAGACTGAGAGATGCGGAGGTTGTGAGTTCGATCCTCACCCGGGGCACTTATTTTATCAAACTTTCAGAATGCGAATTTCTATCATGAAACACGCTTACGTATATTTGTAATCAAATTAAATTACTCAATTAATAATACCTTAAATCATATAATAATAAAAATATTAAATTCTATATGCAATATATAATTTCCATGACATGGAAATGGGATATGATTACAAATATAATTTCCATGTATGACATGGAAATTCTATTTTGTATATAGAATTTAATATTTGAAATTAAAAAAGGATAGAATTATAGTAGAATACTAGCTAAATAAAAATCTAGTTTTATAATTATATATAAATTATATAATTTAAAAAAAAATCTATATTACACAATATAATTTAAATGTCATATACCTGGTATATATATATATATATATATATATATATATAATATAATAAAAAATCATGTAAATTATATTTTATATATATGTATTTAATATTATATATAATTATATAAATCTTTTTATTTATCTATTCTTCTATTTTTAGAAGCTAATATTTGCAGCATGGCTAAAATTGTGAATGTTTCAGGTATCCCATAGATGTTTAGATGGTGTTTCATGGAACAGGTGTGCCACACTTCAAGCAAATACTGCGTCATATAAAAATTACCTTTACTTGTTTATTTAGAAAAGGAACACTACATCAGAAACAAACACATCCTGTGTAGCAACCTACTGTCGACTATTAAATGCTAGTGATTTTTGTTCCCAATGGGCATTATTGGTGAACAAAACATAATTGAAAACGTTGTTATAACTTACAAATCACTGGGTTCAGCATTGGTAAAATATAAGTTGTTGCCCCTCAAACGAATAAATACATCTTCCCCTGTGTACATAAGCACTTGTGAATTAAATCGAGTTCACTTGTCGTCATGACCAATAACCTAATGTTATCATTTGTAGTTTTGTGACCCCATTATTAATTTATACATGCTTACTTTTTGCTTACGTGAAGAGACTTGGAAGGTATGGAGACCGAGAGCAAGACAGGTCAATGGAGACTGTTGATAGAGAAAGAATTGTGAAAGAATTGCGAGATGAGAACAAAAGAAGGATCAAAAGATAACTTAAATTAATGAACATCTTAACTCTGATGAAATTGAATCAGTAGAACATGGCAACACATTTGTTCCAATAAATAATAAACCCTATAGATGTGCTAAAATGTGCATTTTATTTTTTGCCAGATGCAGAATATTTTAGGTAGACAATACATCAAAAAAATTCAAAAAAGTATAAATTCATTCATTTGTTTCTGACTGACAAAATGCAATTAACTGCTTCGATACCACAATAAATGGCTTTATTTAAATATATTATTTACTGAATTGTTGGAAAATGTGTCCCATTATTACTTGGATAATAAAATTGCTAGGCTCTACCTAAAGTAATTGCAAAATCAGAAACCACACAACTTGACCAGCTGCTTACTAGTACATTACAAGATAACTGTAGACAGTATTTCAGAGTTACTCATACAGCTGCCTCATACGCATTACAGTCCTGCCCCACTTTATGGTCACCTTGGGTCTATAACCACCTCACAATTAGGGTCAACACAGGACAGTCTAAAGGTATTTAACAAACAGAAATGTATAAGAAGTTACGTCTGCTGAAACAGCAACCAGCTGCTTAGGTCACTTTGACCCAGTTGTGAAGGTGACCTGAATAGCAAGGCTTCACTGTACTGGTATTTGGGTTTATAGCAGAAAGGACAACATTTTCAAGTCATTCATTTCAAACTTCTAAGTCACTGGATAACATTGTTTTATTATACAAAAACAACTTTATTTCCATTTTGTTGCAGTTATACCGTAACTTCAGTACTTTTTTCTTTAATCTAATCTTCAATTGCTTTCTGACAACTGTTATATCAACAGCAAGGGTTAACTTGTAGGCATACATTACTATAGCCCAATTCAGATATTTGTTTGATATGTATGTAATAATTGTATGCACTATGTAAGTATGTCATTTATTAGTGTAAGCAAGTATACACACCTGGTATAAAATGACATTTTGGCTGATTACTGTTAGACTTCATGATATAATAATATACTGCAAAGTACACAACTTCAATTTTTCACAACTACTGAACACATATGTACATGTAAATGACCACTTTAGAAGTATCTTGTAGTGAATGTTCTAAGCTGGTTGCAACCTATTCCAATTTTTTCCTGCATTTTTTCGGATAATTTAACCCACACAGTATAATTAAAATTGCCCCGTGTGAACCATTTTTGGTAATGACGCTGTCACTGGTTGAGAGTTATCTTTTAAAATATTCAAGCTCGGAGACACAACAAACAAAATCATTTAGCTAGTCATACATGGGGACAGGCAAAAGTATAATTTAAAAAAAATCTTAAACATGGAGTGGACACCAATTTGCTTCTTCTGTGCAGAAATTATACATAAACCAAGAAACTAACTTGGGTTGTGTGAGACAACGCGACAGCAATGTGACCACCAGCCAGAGTAACCTCATAATTACATGGCTTCTAATAATATTACGAATATTAATTCTCAATCGTAATGTGGTTGAGATGGGTGTGGCGATAAAACTAACCGCTAGTTGGGTGGTTAACCAAACAATATGCGAACTGTGGTTGGCAATATTGTGGGTGTGCATGGTATTGCAGTCAAATAATCAGCGATTCATAGTCAGCAAGTGGGGCAAGGTTCCATCTAGCCTAAAGAAAATGTATGTCATATATAACAGTCAGAAACATAGCACCAGTTATCCTAGCAAACTAAATGACCTTATTTGCAGTGTGTACAACATGAACTGTAACTCTTGAACCAGTGGAGCCTCCAACAGACTAAGACCACAGTAAGCTGTAGTCATGAGCCACACATCCAGTTCTAGCTTGGTTGTTACTAGTGGATGCACATGGAAATGACAATACAGTGAAATTCACTATTTATCTTCCTTCTTCTTCTGTGAACTGTAGAACACTTCGAGTGGCTTGGTGAGTCTGCAGTATTTCTCATTGAGTTGTTCGAGTGTCATTGAACCGTTGATTGTGACAAAGTTGCCCGGGGAGGTTGCAACGTGAATTGTGTACTTTGTCTCGTCCAGTGGCGGCACCTGTTGGCCGCTGTCAGATCCTGAAACATTGCAATATACTCGGATATAGATAAACACAAGTGTGTTTGAAAAAACATTAACAGTGGCACCCAACCAGTTTCTTTGGAGCACATTTTAACCATCTTTATGTCTAATGTATGTACACGCCACCCTTGTAAATCTAGGGTGGTACTTGACAAAACCACCCGTTGTACTTATCCCATGATATAATTATAAAGAAGGACATCTTCTGAATCAGTTGTACCATGTCTAAGTTATTGTTATTCTCTGTCCATGATTCCTGGAACCAACTCAACTTTGAACACAATTTTAATATTTCATTTAGTACAACAAACTATTTGATGGAATGTTATGACATTTTTTTATTATTATATCTGAGGTCAGAGAAAGTACTTTTCTAAGCTTAAACACACTCAGTGGCTTACAAACAGTTAACAATAACATTCCAACTCTCAATTCAGTTATAAGCTAATTATTTTATAACAAGCCTGAGGATGGGACGAATCTGGAATTTAATTTGAATTGAACTGAATATCCTTTTTTAATATGAATCGAATATTGAATACTCACTGGCTTCAAATTCGATTTTGAATTGTATCGCGGGAAATATTCTAAATTTCAAATACAAATTGAATATTCCTCTCATCCTTACTGACTGCCTGATATATGGCTGTAACATTGCAATCATGTTAAGATATTCATTCTTTTTAATGTAATCATATATTTGTTCAATTGGTAAAAACAGGGAAACAATGTCAGATTAATTACTCACCTGTTTCGGTGTGTGCCTGCTTCTCTAGCGCTATCCTCAATGCCAGGTATTTTGCAAGATGGTCAACTGTAATAAGAAATTGTTGCATAATAAATCTGATAAAACACTTCGTACTAATAAAATCTGATAAAACACTTAACAATTTTGCAAGACTGAATGAGTGACAACAATTAAATATTTTAAAATGTTGAGTCTTTGACTGTTTATTTGTCGCAACAATGTATTATCTCAGAACTGGAATTGATGAGCAATTCCAGTTCTGGAACCCAAGTCATGAAATGTACTTGATAATCTGCCTTGTCCTTTCCAAAACATAAAGTACTGAAAAAATGTACATTGGTATATTTCAAAATATTTTATTCAGGGGAACTAGAACAGTTCTCATAATGTCACTTTAAGAGTCAAGTGACTCAAGTCCATGAATCCAAACATTGTTGCCATAATGTGTACTGGAAATTAACAATTTATACATAATTGTGGCATTGTTTGATCACATACACCTGCAAAGAGTAGGCCTACAAGTTTATGTAAACTCATCACATGCAATTATATTGTCTCCAAAATGCTCTTATAGACATTTCTTGTGTTTGACCATTGTTGTGCAAGTTCTGCATATTATCGTTTGGGTTGTGTGTGTTTTCAAATAGCATGCAGCCATGCAGACAGCAGATCATAAATTCAATGTCCAAGACGCAATTCTCAAAAATGTTTTAAATGTTTTAAATCCAGCTGCGCCAAAATCAGACTTGCGAAATGTCAAGATCCTTTGGCAAACTCGTTGAAACTATGAATGTAGATAATCATATGTCTGTCTGTAACGTAGCAGATTGTTCTGAACGTTACAATACTGGTTGGCCAGCATCATTTATGTGCACTATTAACCAACAATCTATATCCGCTGATTGTAGCAACACATGACAATGCCACACCTTTAGGGTTATTGTGCAGGGAGGTATTAAAGAGGGTGCAGTTGGAGTTTTTTAGACTTAAAGGGGTGATGCAGTTGATGAATACAAGAGTTGGGGTATGGGTTTTTGGGACCTATGATCATAGCCCATCATAGGTCAATGGAGAGATGTCAGATGCTGACCTGAAGCATTTGCTGTTGTCTTGATGTATCGGACTTGTGCGTTCTCATCGTGCTCCTCTATCGGATGAGGTTTGAAAACAAGTTCAATGTCATCAGCAGTATTCACTGGTATAGTTTCTGCTGTTTCTGACCCAGTTTCACAGTATGATTCAGCATCAATGTTCGACATGTTAGAATTCTCGCCTGCAGATTCCTCTGAAGCGGCTCTCGCTCGTTTGCATGGGGTTGATTCACCAGATGTTGCACCCGCCTCGGTTTTTGAAACCTCTGGTTGTTTTCTCACACGCTGGGCTCGGTTCATTGCCTGCAGACGGAGCCCCTCCTCGATGCTGTGTGTGAATGCGTTAGTATTGTGGTGTGCCTTCAATTTTGCGAGTACCCTCTCTTGGTGTGCTTCGTATTCGTCGCGACTAGGGTAGATTTTCGATATCAAGGCATCGAAATTGGGATCTGGCCTCAGAGACCGTTTGGAAACGAGTTTTTTGCGACATGTCGGGCACTCTTTATTGCCGCTGCGCAGTGCTGTTATGATGCACTCCTGACAGAAGCGATGCAGACACTCTTTCGTGGTCATGGTGTTCTTCAGCATATCCAAACAAATGGGACACATCAATTCACTATGTAGGCTTCTCGGCGAGACTGCTATTTCTGTGTTGTCCGTGATCGCCTCTTGAGGCGTTCGATGCAACTCGTACAAACTGAGCTCCCATGTTTTACTTGGAACTGGAGGATGCTCCATATTTTATTATCAAAAAGTCGCAGAAATCATAAACATCCGGGCAATTCTGTAGGGACACCACGTGACAATAACTATAGTATTTTCCGATGAAGCTTGGACTTACTGAATTGTCCAATGGGGACTAACTATGTTATACAGTTGAAGCAATGTTTTACTTTCGGAAAGGAGTATCACTTAGCACACTGCTGATTGTCGCAAAATGTCGGAAATCACTGAGCACGACGATCCGACATTCGATAATTCGTCGCAAAAAGGTAGAACTTGAGCGCTGTCGTAAACATCTTTTCACGTGGTTTTGTTTATTTTTATGTTGAAGTTCACTTCTACTTTTAGCATTAGTACAACTTGTTTATAAGCAAGGCATGGATACAGGCAAAAGCAAATATATTTGAGTAAATTGTACAACGGAATTGTACAACCGAATTTTCCACGCGGGAAGACGACGACGAAGTTTCGAACAAAACTACAATTAACTGATCGGGTCTGCGCGTCCACTTTTTGCACAACTCAGCTGAATTTAGCGTGTCAGCAGGTCACATACGATACTGTATTAAGCCTTTAGGTTTGACTGTGATGAGGACTGTTAAATTATGTAAAAGTACATCTTTGCCTAAATTCCTCATGATAGACAGGATGGGGGTTTATATCATCAACACATTATATATAAACAAATAGGCCGATACAAATAATGTTACAGGTAACACTAAGTGACTAACACCTATAACTACAAACAAGCCTTTTACCAGGGTTCCAATACATACATGATCGATCATTATATGTGTAATTTATATTGAACTTTTGGTACTGATTCAGTAATTTGTGTTGTACCTTAGATTGGTATATAATGATTAATCTGATTATTATTTATCAATGCATATGAACCCTCATTTAAGAAAAAAGTGACTAATGATTTGGCTGTGACAGCCAATTAAATTATGAGCAAAGGCTATTTTTAGTATAAAAGTATGAAGATTGTAAGTTTATACCCCCGACCCAATTAATGAACCAGAGTATTATATGTATGTTTCAGCTGGTGTCACGCCACTCCGTGATGTGTCCACTGCTGTACAGCCTGACAATGACGCAAACAATGACATGGATCAAGACACCCACTGCTGTGGCAAGTGTCGTTTGGTCTTCACAAGTCTTGACGCATACATCCAGCACAAGTTGTCAAAGGACAACTGCAAGGTGACGTACACAAAGAGCAGCCGCTGGCTCATACCTCGCATTGTCGTCAAGAAGGAGAAGCGGGTTGTGCCTGTTGATGTCGCGAAGGACAGCAATGCATGCAAGAATCAAGAATCGAGTGAGGCATGCCCGCCGAGAAAGGGTACAGTTGCTTTTTTTTGTTTGACAAAACATTACGTTGTTGGGAGACTGTTTTTAAAAGTAGTATTCTGCTTTGAATAGTCGGGATTGTTTTCCATACATGGTATCCTTCAGTTGGCTTCTTGGTTTTTTTTCTACATTGTGTTTCAGTGTGGTGATTGGTGAAGTAAAATTTTATGTATGCCCCAACACACGGTCATGTATTGTTCTCACTAATTGGCAATAGTTGCGGAGTTTGTTTATTTGAAAAATGATCAAGTACGTTATTTAAAAAAAACTTGTTTGTATAAAGGATGTACCAAGTTAACCAAGTTTCACACATTGTATCTTTCAGTAGATTAGGCACATAACAGGGTATAATTTCATTCTACCAAGCAGGAAATCTGTCTTTTGGCACTGGCAATTAACAGTTCATCATAGAAGTATTTAAATACATAGTTATGAAAACAAGTTGTGCAATTTTTAAAAATTTGAGATTGTGGTCATAATCAAAGCCAGTCTACATTAATGAAAAGTCACTTGTGATGTCATGAATGTAGACGTCAACAGTTAGCAACTGCATGCAGATGGCAGATGGCGTATTTGACAACATGTTGAACCACTGCTGCAGGTCGAAGACAGAGTCGGGTGGAGTTGGCACACAGCCAAGATAACATCATTGTCAAGTCAGAATACACGTGCAAGACTTGTGGGAAAGTGTTTCACCGCGAGGCCATCCTTCGACGTCATGTCTACTACACACATAACAACAACTTTGACAGTCTCAATGACGACGACGAAGGCACTGACACAACAGGCGAAAAACAGCCGCCGGCAGAGGGCACCGCTGCAGGAGGAAGTGGCGGCATTGAAGTGGCGAAAAGAAATGGAGTGTTTGACGATGATTTATCAGATTCTTACTTGAAGCCACACTCATGTTCACACTGTCATAGACAGTTCAGAGATGTGAGTTGCCCAACAAAATTGGAAATACTAGATGAAATCTGTATATTAGTATGCAAACTTTGGGACATTTTACGTTGATCTCCTCCCAGGTGCCACACACCACTTTCCATATTCACTGACTTCCATGGACCATTGGCCTGTGATATCCACATTGACAATATATTTTTGTGAAAAATTTAATTTTTAAAGTTATTTAGTTTTAATGGACAAATTGAGTTGTCAGTCATTCCCCGGTTGGCGCAATGGTTTGTTGCTCCATGCGTTGGTTCAAACTAGTGTTTTTTGTTGCAGGATATAATTCTGGTGGCTCTTCTGTGTTCCTTTATGTTCAGCTCTTCGTTTTCTGAGTCTATTAGCATGAGGTCACATGTTCCCATATATATACCAATCTAATGATTTTTTAATATCAGTGCAGCTAGATAAGTTTTATTTGTTGGGAACTGTTTTAGGCTGGCTTTGAATGGCTTCAACAGTCAGATTATGGTTTTTCATTAAAGTTTTTGCCGATGTTTTGATTATTACTTTTGTAGCACAACATACTGAGGGCCCATTTGTTGACACATTCCAACCAGCGTGACTTCCCGTGCACCTGGGGCAACTGTCAGTATGCCTTCAAGACAAAGGGGTCACTGAAGCGGCACATGCGAAGACACACAGGTTGGGCAACAACACAATGTTGCATAATTTAATTACAAGAGCAGTTTTAAGTCGCAGTGATTTATGAAAGTGAAATTTGTTTTTTGCAAAAATTTCATGATAGTGTGGAATTGCAGCAGCGAAGGGAAACCAAATTCTTTGATTAATTAGGCGAAATATAGTGTACAAGGAAAAAAAACTAATAATACCGCTGTACAAAACAATAGTTAGGCCTCATTTAGAATATTGCATACAGGCATGGAGGCCATATCGCAAGAAGGATATTGATATACTGGAAAGAGTACAAAGGAGAGCAACCAAAATGATACACAAATTCAGGAATATTAGTTACGAAATGCATCTAAAAGAATGTGGATTAACAACATTCGAAACCAGGAGATTGAGAGGAGATCAGATGGAAGTGTTTAAAATATTGAATGGGTATGAAAATATTGACAGAAATATTTTTCTTGGTTAAGGAAGAGAGAAGGACTAGAGGACATGGAATTACATTATCAAAGAAGCAGTGTAGACTAGATACTAGAATTACTAGACATTTTTCACAAAGAACAGTAAATGAATGGAACAGATTATCGGCTGATTGTGTAGGTGCTAGTAATGTTAATATGTTTAAAAATAAAATTGACATATACCTAAGAAGGGCGGGGTACATTTAGATAGATAGGTTGGACTCTCGATAAGCCGAAGGGCAATCTTGTTAAATGATGCAAACAATTGTGCCTGCCAATTTTGCCCTATTCTGAATATGTTGGTCCCATACTGAATGAATAATTTTTTGTTTATAACAATTGTTTATAATCATCACAACCACCATGGTCATTATCAGTTGTCATGGTTATGGATGCAGGTGAGAGACCATACAGGTGTGAGTTGTGTGGACGTTGCTTCGGTGAGTCTGGCGCATTGACAAGACATCTCAAGTCTAGGTACAGTCTATTTCTGTCATCTCCAAGGGTCAAATAAACCGTCCACCCAAATGTGGAACCCACTAGCCAGGCTTGTGATATTTCAAATGTCCCCATTTTTTATTTCTATTTTTATATGCCTGTTCATTTTATGTAATTATTTATGGTATCATTTATCAGAAGATAACTCACTGAAATCATGGTTTGCTAAGCATTTCCTGTGACCAGAATTTGAGTTGCACCTATAAAGGTTAATATGCGTTGGGTAAAGATATATTTCATCCGCGTTTTCTTCATAATTGACAGGGTTCCGTGCACCAACAAGACTGATGCTGACCTGCCTCGGTACGGCAAGAAGACGGAGCTAGACACTGCCCACTCACAGAAGGTGTCGACCACACAGAACGTGGACACTGGCGGTGAGCCAGTGACCGCGGGGAGTGAGGTGGTGGCTGTATTAACAATACCAGAGGGCATGGAGGAAGTCTTCATCGACACACAGGTGGACACCATGACATAATGGTCACAAAACTTGTCTCACTTAAGATAAAGCTGTACTGTATCAATTTGAGAAGAATTGTTTTGCATTGTAATACATGATGATGGCCCCCAGACAAGAAATTATTAATTAATCTAATTACCCATCATTAGATAATCTGAAACTGTGGCCACTGTTCGTAAAAACTCGCAGATGGGTCCCTGGCTAAACCCCTGAATGAATCATAACAATAATAAACCTACATTTGCCATTTTCAACATGCAAGTACATTTCATGTCAAATAGAAATATGTTGTGGCATTTGAGCCATTATTATAGTACCTATATAAAATAAAGTGAAATATAACAAATAAATATATGATATATATATATATACTATATATATATATATATATATATATATATATATATATATATATATAATATATTATATAATAATGTTCTTTAAAATTAAAAAAATTAAATTATTACTTTGATCTAATAAATAAATAATATACATTACTTTGATCTAATAAATAAATAATATACCTATGAAGTCCTTTAAAATGAGAACTTATCTATTAAGAAATAATTCTTTAAAGCTAATAAATAAATATATCTAAAATTATCTATTTAAAAATTATTGTGTTAAGCAAATAAATATACATATTATAATGTCTTGCTGTGAGATCACACTGTGTGTGTTTGCGCGTGTGCGTGTGTGTGTACTACACAGTGGCTGTGTTGCCTCAGGAGGACCCCTGTGCCCTGGTGGTGGAGACGAGTGGGGTGGACGGAGAGCCAGGGGAGGAGGAGGTCGTTGGAGAGAATGTCGAAACATCTTCTGCCTACATCTGCAAGGTTTGTACGTCTCCGTCATCCTCTTGCTGACAGCTCTGTGATGTTTTGAAATTGTATACAATATTATAACAAAATTATGACTGATTTTATGATATTTACGAGAACAATATAAAATATTGGTTTTATAATATATGTTTTGATTATCAAACATGTTAATCTTTTTTTAAAGTTTAATTGTCTTCTGAACTTGTGTACAAGTTTTTTTGTGTACACTACTGACTAAACCTGTTATTAAATGTACACATAACAGACTGTCAAATATCCCAAAGAGAAATTCTTGATTCACAATTGTTTGTCTTGCTTTCACTCACCACATAATAATTGCGTTACTAGCTAGGATTTTCCAGAATCCCCGTTTGATTGCCAGGTGTGCAAAGAAGGGTTTGAGGGCACGGACGAGTTAATTAAACACCTACGGACGCACCTGGTTGACACGCCCTTCAGGTGTGGCCTGTGCACCTATGCTACAGTCAATCGGACCCAACTGGACAATCACATGCAGCTGACCCACAAGACAAAGCTGATGGTTAGTGTTTGTCCGCTAATTTTTTGAAATTTGCATTAAGTAAAATAAAAAAATTAAGGTATATGATCTATTTTGTCTCATAAAAAATCCTGCTGTACTTTCGTTTTTTATTTAGCTGAACATGAATGATCAATCTTAGATTTTTTTTTAGTTTAATGTGATTTATATTTCTCCAGTCAAAGGCTACGGGTGAAGTATCTGGTGCAATTGGGGATAACGAGGCTGTGGCCGACTCAGTCAGTCAACAGGAGGCGCCACCTGCCGAATTAAAATCATTAGCATCGGAATCTGTCCTGTCAGAATCAACTCAAGTTCAAGAATCGGCCAGCGCGGACGACTCAGTGGCCGCTACCACGGAGGAAGCCACCTTGACCGACATGCAGAAAAAGAGCAGGTAAACAAAGGGCAGGTAAACAAAGGGCAGGGCAGGGCAGGGCAGGGCAGGGCAGGGCAGGGCAGGGCAGGGCAGGGCAGGGCAGGGCAGGGCAGGGCAGGGCAGGGCAGGGCAGGGCAGGGGCAGGGCAGGGCAGGGCAGGGCAGGGCAGGGCAGGGCAGGGCAGGGCAGGGCAGGGCAGAACGTGTATGTAAATTTATTTTTTGCATGTTGACTCTTCACATATTGAGTATATGGTTATGTTGTGAAATGTCAATCAACATCTGTGTAATGTCCGCTATGAACCTTAAAACCAACAATGACCCTATCACTACGGAAACAAAATAAAATAAATAAAAGTATTTTTTTCATGGCCATAGGTTGATCTCAGAAAGTTGTAAAGCTAACAAACATACACATATACACGGTAGCTTGATTATAAGATTATAATTAGATGGTTGAAAATTTGCTGCGGTGGTTTAACTTGCCGTGGTCACCCATGCAGTGACGCCACTACAGCTCTGCAACAACTGATCGCACTGAGAGGTTCAGACAAGACGTCTGTCACTGGGCTGCCAGGTATCCATGGCTACAAGGCACTGCACAAATGTCCCGTCTGTAGTCGCAGTTTCCGTGGCTCCACCTACCTGCGACTACACCTGCGCACGCACACAGGTATGTTGTGTCAGTGTTGTCAGTCACTGTGTGTTCCCTATGTGACTTGAATGAATGCACATGAATGAATGATGTATTGTTTGTATTTAGTTGTTGAAACTCCAGTTGTCATAGTACTTGAAATTACATCTTCAACAGTCTGATATTTCAATGTTTTGTAAGGATAACTTCAATCGATATCATGAAGATATGTAAATATTACGTGTGTCAGTTTTTGGAGTAGTTAATGGACAGTCAGTTGAGAGAACCACAGTTCAAATCCTGTGCTGCCATTTCTAACATTCAGGCAAATTCTGTCATCACTGTACATTGCTCCAGTTCACTCACTTGTATAAATGGACTGTGGTGGATATATTATGTGTGTAAATGTCTTTGTGCATTATGTGCAGTATGGTTGAATATATCTCGAAGAAGTTGATATGGTGGATCGTAGAACAGTTGTACCAAGGAGTAAAGTCTAAAACGTATATAAACATTGAGCATTCTAAATTTTGACTAGTATTCCAGTTGGGCAACAGGCTAATGGCTAACTGGAAAGGATAGGAACGCATGTCATAAACCATTTCATGAAAATGGCCCTGTTTATACAACATGAATTGTGTGTCTTTAACTAGGTTTATAGCAAATTGTTGACATGATATTCTTAATTGTTAGGTTAATCAGTTAGGTTTCTTTAATATTTTTAGACACTAACAGCTTTTGTTTCCCTTTTAAAACATTATTTAACGCATTAATGAATTGTGTCAGGAGAGCGACCACACAAGTGTTCCTTGTGCGGAAAGACATTCACAACAAAGGACACGCTGAACAAGCACCTGACGGTGCACTCGACGGAACGCCAGTACAAGTGTGGAGAGTGTGGCAAACTCTTCAAGCGCATCTCTCATGTGCGTGAACACCTCAAAGTGCACAGCAACGACCGGCCTTACGCCTGCAACATGTGCAACAAGACCTTCAAGACAGTCGTACGTAGACTTCTGGTTCAATGCGGCAGTACTTAAATTTTTAATTTAGCATCATTGTCTGTATTGTGTACAGTTTCTAGGTGAATATAAAACTAGGTGGCACATTGACAAATCATCTAAGTTCAGTTGCTGCCTTGCTGCTGGTGTAGAATTAGGCAATTGACCCTTGTAGAAAATGTATTATCAGATAATGCGTTTTGTGTAGCAGTTATAGCATGGTTGAATACTTTACTCCACTGATGAATCCTGTATGAACAGATTTACCCAGAATTAAGTCATGCTTATTAATAGTATGATTGGGATAGAGCATTGTGTAAAATGACAATGAAAAGTCAAAATTAAGACTTAAAATAGTTATGTTCTGTGGGGTGTTATCCATTCCCTAAGAATAATGTTTTAATATATAAATATATGTAATGTAGGAATCTATATTCTTTTTGAGATGTATCCTATATATGTTTTGTGTTAAGAAGATTTGTTTATAAGTCAAATAGTAGTTGAATAAGCTCAGTTTTATGACACCTATCCCATTCATGGGAGTAACAAAGCTGACTGTGATACACTCAAACAAATTGTTGAAGAAGTTTTGTTCCATGATGTATTATTTAATTCCTGTGTGCAAAATTGTCCATGTTTCCGGAGTCCACTGATCAGTCCTGGAGGGAACTACCGTGATAATGATGTCCGTGCCTTGTTATCTTTCAGAATGCGTGCAAGGTGCACATGCGTACACACACGGACGCCATGCCCTACGTGTGCACCGTGTGTCCTAAGGTGTTCCGTGAGCGTGGCTCCCTAGAGCGACACATGCGCACACACACGGGTGAGAAACCCTATCGCTGCATGCACTGTGGACGCAGCTTTGCAGAACACGGGACTCTCAGTCGACACCTCAAGGCCAAGGGTAGGTGCTTCTTGATCCATCCTCACAAGCCAGGCTCGGTAATGACTAAGTCAGACAGTTCGGTAAATGATACTTAGTCATGGACGTTTGGGCATCAGACATTTGAGTAACGCCATATAGGTAACACTATTAACTAATTCTGACTAACTAAACACTGATATGTCCCTTGCCGAAATGTGATGGATTCCCCTGTCAGATATCCCATACTATGTGTGCTAAATGAAACAAGTAACTTACTTCACCAGTCACAACCTAATCAGCCGTGAGAACAGTGTAAACACTCGGCCCCACTTGTGCCAAAATTCAAAGACAGCCAGTAGCTTCAGGGAATCTCAATATAATAATGCATGGAAAGTATAATTATTTTAAGTACTGTGTTGATGATAAATATAGCTTTGTTAACTTTAGCATTATGGTTTCATTTGATAAGCATATTTAGCCTCAACTTGGTGTTCCACAGCTCCCTGTTCAGAAGCCGTTCGCCTCAGACGAATCACACCAGATGGCGACACTCAGTTAGATACAATAGATGAAAATATCCAGCAGCAGAAGAATACAATTCTCACAGAGTTCTCGTCAGTTGTCACAGATACCCAGCAGTACATCATACACACGGACCACATGGGAAATGTGGTACAGGTAAGTCAGGTGTATAATTATTAAATACTGCGTTAGGTTGAAGTTATTGTGTAAATTAAACATATGCTCTAAGAGTTTAGATTATTTCTAGTGACATTTTGTTTTAGCATCTAAAATGTATAATTCACACATACAAATAGTCATTCATATATTATAATTATTCATATGGAGTAATCTTTTTTTTAAATCATCCATAATAAAAACATTATATTCCTATTCAGTATGCGACATTTATTTTTAAATTGCACACTCAACTTGTTTGAAAAGTTAGCTTGAATGAAATGTTTACAATTTTAAAATGTGAAAACTGCAAAGATGCCTGGGGCATTCTTTGTGTTATGTAGAACAACATACTGACACTAACACCTGATAGGCATTGTTGGGTTGTTAATGTTTGTGTATCTTAATTGATAAATGTCCCCTTTTCCATGTTTATTTTACTCACCTGATATTTGAGATTATTGATCAAAATACATTTTTGTTGTTAACATCTGCTGCAATAGGCCTGTGAACTATCCTATTGTAAAAACTGATATTAACATATTATAATTGTGAAAAATGTATTAATTCCATCTATTTCCAGGCTCCAGAAGAATTTGTGATGGTCGACAGCAATGGTGACTCGATACAGAATGTCGAGGTACTGACCCTGGGTAATGATGTCACCGACGTAGTGACACAGGACAACACAGGAGAATATGTCATTGTCAACAATGCTAACATTTCACTGTTTGACCCCAACACTGGCCAACCAATCAACATGGACAATGTGACACTGGTGACGCCATCTGGTGTTGCTGTCAATGAGGAAGCGACACAGGCGGTGGCCATGATACCAAATAATGGTGACACTATGGAGGCTGTTGACACCTTAGTGATGACGCTACCGAATCAGAGTGACGAGGTTGTCTCCATGGCAATGCAAGACGGCAGAGACTTACAGGTCGTCGCCATGGTACCGGAAAGTGAACATATGGAGACGGTCAACGTGACATCATCAGATGGTGGTGTCGAGACATTCGTTATGGTCAACCAAGTCGATGTTGAATCGAAGCAGGACACACCTACTGAGCATGAGCAGATGCAGGAATAGTTTACTGGGTCATCAATGTTTGTATAAGAAACTTCCCATTCCACATAGTTAAAATAAATTAATGTACCACTATCAAAAAAATTTGCTTGTTTTGTTGCCAATTTAAATTTTATGTAGAAAATTGAATGTCCTTGCTTCATTGAAACACCAATGTCTGTGTGCGAAAATATCCAGTGGTTAATACAATGGCAGTCAAATGAATGGTATATATATATATATATATATATATATATATATATATTTGCCAGCAGTAAGCTACTTCTAATGAACTTGTTTTTGTTGACATTGATAACTTCTCATTGGCACTATCAGAGTATCAGTGTATAACTGCCATCTAACTGAATACATGGCAAATTACATGGTATGTACAGTGTGAATACAAAAAGAAAATATATTCTCAGGGTTGTTAGTATATACTGTATAAAATCAATATATTTGTTTATTTCGGACAAATAGTCCATATTATTTATATATAAAATACAATTTAAAAATAAAAAAGTACAATACTTAAAAACTAAAATAAAGCAAGTAAAAATAAATGCAATGGGTAGAGCTTCAAAACCTTGGGCAAGTTTTGTCACTCTACATTGCTCCAGTTCACTCACCTGTATAAATTAGTACCTGGCTACAGACATTGGTGGATATGTGTACGAGCTGCCTTCACGCATTAATTGTAGCATATGGCTGGATGCTTCCCAGAGAAGCTGAGATAGTGTCAGGGGAGTAAAATGTAAAGCGCTTTGAACAGTCCTGAAGACTGGATACTGAATATAAGAACTTGCCTTTACTCTTTTTTTGTGAAACTTATTATATGCGACGGTAATGGTAATGGTGGAAGTACTACAAAGACAACATTTTAAAGCTAAAATATTAGCTTGTGCATAAAGGCATCTTTTTTGTCTGTCTGGCAATGTCGTCATCACCATAAGACTGTTGTTGATTATATGACCAAGATATTTACATTTCGTAGTATAAGGTAAAGGATGATTATTGAAATTGACACAATGAATATTTTTTATATCGTATTGCTGTCCAATAACTAATAAAATGGGATTTGTTGGCATTATGAGTAATATTAAACAATTTGTCATACTTGGCACAGCAATCTGTAAGTTATCTCAAGTGGTTGATTAAGGTGCCTGCATAAAGACCAGTTTGAAAAATGTTGAAATTTACACTCAAGTCATCCATGTACACATTGAAAAGGTGAGGTGAAAGGATACCACCCTGTTTAACACCATTTGAAACGGTAAAAAAGCTAGAAAAGACACCATCTGATGGTAAATTTTTGGGTGTTATACCAGTGGTAAATATGTACAATATGTAACTAACAATCAACCAGTACATAAATATTGTGGACTTCCACAAACACTAAATTTAGGACATAAAAGAACCAAGGATGTGGAATGGTCTGGCAGTGACCACCCCAAGTGCCAACACACAAAGGCTGGTTTGCTGATAATTTTTGGGAAAAACCTACCGAAAGGCCAACTAGTTGTAGTTGAATGAAGCCCCATTTGCACCGATTGTATCCACAATATATACACTGGTTAAATAAATAGAACTGCAGAGTGCAAGAAACAACTAAAACCTATTTTCTACTGAAAAACAACTATGACAAATGCATACAGCAATAGAAAAATCACTCGTTTATTATTACAAAGTTTTACATACATGTACTGTGGTCGACAATAAATTATTGTACACGGACTTTTTTCTTTCAAATTTCTAAAACTGACAACAACAGTAGACATACATAACAATGAGCCTGTCTTCATAGACTCTGTTACTGCTCTTGCATACGTCCTCCAAAGTAACCGTGTTTATAGCTTGGCCAAGCATGCCAAGTGAATAATCGGAGATCAAGCATTCGCAGTGCTGTTAATGGATTCAATGAGAATCTTGGAAATGCTCGATATATCAGCACATCTAACTACCATAGGTACTAGGCAATGCTCCCCTCCCCCATGTCTGTCATAATTTCAGTGTATTAGTCTTTAAAAAATTGTACTTTGACAGATTCAATGAAGATATATCCAACAGATGTCGGGTATCAACGGTATAGCTGGACAAGTGTGTAAACACAACCGCTGGATTTATATTATACATCTCTTCAACATTAAAAGTTTCGCAACCCCACCATTGTTCAACTATCATCATTCACTGGCCGTTGAAGTAACAAACTCAGGTCATGGCAGCATCAATATATTTGCAGACACCTCTGAGAAGATAACAATTACAACATAAAATGCCAGTTTTGTTCATTTGTCAAGGGTACTGGTAATCACCCCACACAATGTTCTTGTACGATGGTACAGTGCAACATAGTTCAGAAACAAGGCATGACTCCAAATAAGTATGCGAGCAAAATAATGTTGACCAACCAAAAAGCACAGGTTTCAATGATAAGCCTGGTATATATGCATGAACTTATCCTCAGCGACTAGTTGGCGATAGTTTATTGGCCGATAAATAGTTCACGTGAGACACCATCTGAGACAAGCCCAACTCATGGACTATTTACTGGCCGACAAGCAGCCATCAATGATAAGTAGGCGCTTGTATACTGGACTTAACATTGAACAACAAATTAACTTATATCAGACTTCTCAACCAATACTACCAAATGTTAATTGACTATAACAAAGCCAGATTTTAAATGACCCAGCTAAATATCATTTTCAAACAGCGACAAAATAAAACTTTTCTGCAACCGTTCAAACATAAATTATCAATCACAAATCCTAAAGAACCAGTAAAATGTAACAGTTGTTCTCAAAAACGGTTTCCAATGGATTATTGTGGCGTCACATATTAGATGACTGAACTGACATGCTAATCACTGGCTACCATTTGTCAGTTGATATGAGGGTTTCCCAGGGTCTCTGTGTATATTTTCCTATGTCATCGATGGGTCTCTAAATCGCAATGCCTGTTCCCGTACTCGTCTCTCGTATTCCCCTCGGTTCTGACTGAAAAAGAAATAATGATGTCTTAGTTTTATCATTATATATACATATACTGGTATATATACTATACATTATATATATATATATATATATATATTAAAAGAAACCAGAAACTCAGCGTCTGATTAGTTTATATGGCAACAAAGAATGTTCTAAAATTGGTCTCCTTTTTCTTTCTCTGTGTAATCAGATGTGAGGAGGGCCTTGTTTATTTATAAGTGTATTTATTTTGTTATACACGTAACTTTTATTGAGAAATCTTGTGAATACAATGTCATTCAAGTTGTTGCCACAATTTGGTGTCGCTGCAACTACCACCATAATAAAGAACACACATTACTATGCTAGTTTTATGCACAACATAAGTTTATGTTGCATGACTATTTTGAACAAATGCCCGATTTGGCCATTTCGATATATATTTAATAAACACATTAAAGGTATTCATGATACCTTCATTTCAGATTATAATGTTTAGCGCACATATAACAAAACTTGTCATTACAACTACACTCACCAATATATTGTATATGCCTCTGCTTGTGCCGGATCTTTGACGTTTGGTTCATTTAGGAGTTCCTGAATACCTAGGAGAATCTGAAAAGTGGACAAATTACCAAATTGGTTACATTTGATACAAAACAATCTGTTCCAGAAGCAATCCAACCTTTCTGTTAACTTAAACTTACTATTCACGAGTAGTTGAAATAGATTTGCCATATTATACTTTTCACATACAATTTATGACATAAAAACCACTACAACTGTAATTGCACATTGATCAAATAAATTACAATAAAACCATATTCTCAAAAGCTTTCAAAATCAATAACAAAACATGTTTTCCTTTGATCAATTGGAAATAAAAATGCAACCAGGCCCTATTTGTATCATATTAATACATGCAAACTGCTTGATTCTGATGCTTGTTTAGCACTACAAACAGCTTGGCTAAAGTCAACGCAAAATGTATTACCTGTTTTATTGTGACGGCAGGCCTCCAATCCTTATCTTCATCCAACAGAGACAGACACACTGTGCCAGAGGGATAGACATTCGGGTGAAACAGCGGGGGCTCAAATTTGCCTACAAGAAATATAGGAACCAGTGCCATAACTTCAACACACCACCTCACAAGACGAATCATGTTTAATCATCTGCAGAGGATTAGGATTACAGTACAACAATGATCAAATACACGCAACAATCAGTAGGCTTTAATAAGCTGAGAAACCGATAGCGAAACAACATATCAACCACACTGTTGCTGAAGGTCAAGTCAGCCTCACTGTGGACATACACTGTACAGGGAGATAAAAGAAGAACAAACTCAGAAAAATTATCAAATTATCGTTGACACTCAGAATTTTAAGAATGTTTTTGGCAAAAAAAGTGTTTTGTGTCTATTATTGTTTTCTGCACACTTACATTTCGGGGGTGATGAAGGATAATCATCTTTGAACAGCATTCTGAGTTTGTAGAGACCGCCTTCCCAAGGGGTCTGCAAAATCAAATTATGCGTTTAATTTCACACACAAACATTTATGTTAATATCAGGCCAACAAAAAAATTTACATAAAGCTATCGTCAAACAAGTCATAACACAGAATTTTTTTAACATTGTTTTCTTTAAATCACACATCTGTACTAAATTGTGTCTTTAATCAAAATATCTTAATCCTTGAAATTACGTAGTGAAAAGAAATCAAATGTGTGTAGACCAGATCATAGTGGGCTTAAACCAAACAAGGTTTCCACTGTGCAATGAGTTTCTACCAGTTTAGCATAGAGTTGGTCATGGCAGTTTAAAAATCTAAATTGTTAACAGTCAAATACAACTTACTGATTTCTTCCCGGGAATCGCACATTCCCAGTTCATTAAATTCAGTGTTCCATCTATATTCTTGGTTGGCCTGGCAACGAACCCCTAGAAACAAAAACAACTACTTGTTATGATGTGCACAAGAGTAAAGAAACATCCATATTATGGACAATAGCATAGTACAATTGCTTAATGCTGAACATTCATCCAGTGTATATGCTTGGCTAGAGTTATGTTGAAGTGTCAAATAATCTGACAACCATCAAAGTCAATGATCTTAACAACTGTCATGTCGAAATGAGTGGGGCATTCATTTTTTGCTGATACATTCAAAAAGCATGGTACAGTCGCGCCTCGTTATAACGCGGTAGTTGGGGTCCACGAAATGGAACCGCGTTGTAAACGAGGCGCGTTATAGATTATATTCCGCCAGGGACGCCACCACCCCCAAAACGCCACAACAGCAACCGAAGCCAATGTATGCGTGATTTATAAAACTAACTGACATTGAAACCAACGTAAATGTGTATTAAGTTAAAATAATATACACTGTTTAATGTTGAACTGTGTAAATCTTGCGAATGGTGTACAGTTTTGAAATAAATTCAGAGCCAACGCGCCTCATCTGGCGATGCGAACTGAGGCAGAGCGATAACATAGTACTGCTGTGGCGGTCTAAAATAACCTTGAACTCAGCAGCCGAAACGCACAAATGAATTGACATGTTGCCAAAGTCGGTCAAATATTAATACTTATTCTAATTGCGCTCACTATTGGCTTGATTTCATCTTTCAATCAATCCCAAAATATAAATTTAGATCGCACATTTACCGTGCCGATTTATAATGCAATTCACGGTGGTTCGAGGCTACTGCGGTTCACACGCAGTTTACGAATTCGTATGTTTGCGCACAAGTAAATGTTTTTTCGTAGACGTAGTGAAGAAAACATAGCATAACTGTTAGCCTGCCATTTCAGTACCACAATTATTTTTCGTCACCGCCCGATTCGTAAGCAATTTAATTGCCATTTACAAGCCGGCGAAGGCGCCCGTTCGCGGAAGCCACAGCGAACGGGCACCTTCGCTGAAGCCACAGCGAACTGGCAGGAGACAAATGCGATTGATATCGGCTCAAACAAACAGGACTTTGTACCAAATTTACTGTGCCTAAAGTTAATTAAATGCAATCAAAGGAATTGGTAACGTTTTAAACAAACACTTAAGAAATTACCACACAAACCAAGCGCTGGTTACACAATAGATCGGTTTGAAAAACGATTGGATTGGTCGATGCCGCGAAGCCGACGGCAGAGCAGAAGCCAGGGGCACAACAAACAACGAACTCAGCAACGCATTTGTACTTCTGTGTTAAATTTCTTAATATCATTAAATTGTTTCTAGATACAGCTGTACAAGACAAACATGACGACTACATAAAAATAAGTGACAGTTAATTACAGCGTTATTGTTAGCTGTAGCGCCCATTTTCCCCCTGGCGGCAGAAATTCGGGGTCCACGACCGACCGCGTTATAGCCGATTCGCGTTATAGCGAGGCGCGACTGTACTTACAAATGGATGGTCTTTTCGCCATGCTTTCCTTTCTTCTGAAAGTCGTCCAGTGGCAATGCCAGACATTGCGTCTAAACTAAATAATGAAGAACCTACAAAATTGAAGAATAAAAAATAGTTGTGTTATATATCTAATTAATAAACTAAAAACAGTAAACAAAGTTGGTAACTATATTTTACAACATAACAAATACAAACACTATATAAATGTACAACATACTGTATCAATTTAAATATGTTACATTGTATAGATGGCACTTTGCAGTTGCCTTCCAATGACCACATAATTATGATCACTGTCATCACAATAATTATCAAATCATATCAACAAATCACTAGGGTGCAGCTGATAAGTCAATATCCTGTTGGGGATGAATGTGTTAAGGGGAAGTCAGTTCCACAGTACTACCCGTTTGGGAGAGAAGCCGTACATTTGTAGTTATGGGAGGTGGATATTTGTCTGTAATTGTATATAGGTGGTTGGATCTTGTCTGGTAGTGTCCTTGCTTGGAGGATTGACTGGAATCGGTCTATGAAATTGTGATTTTTACATAATGGAAAGCAGTTCTAGGTTCAGCCAGATGAGCACAGGTGCCAAGGTAGCCCCAGATACTTCCCAGTTGTAGCTGGACCCCCTCTAGACAGTAGATGTTCCTAATGTAATGGTATATTTTGTCCCACACTAAGCAGCAAAACATAAGGTGTAGACGGACCAGGCTCTCATAGGCATAGCTTTTCACAGACTGGGGATGGGCTGTCAATTTCTCTTGGTGAATCCATGTGTGCTGTTTGCTTTACTGACTATCTTGTTGATAGATAGGTTCCAGGAGAGGCTGTTTTATATATCTACCCTGAGTCCCTGACATGTGTAAATATGCTTGGATCTTGTTTGGTGGTGTCTGGGCTTGAAGTATTGATTGGGATCTGTCTTTGAAATTGTGATTGCCAGAATAGTCAACCAATTGTTTGGTGACATAATTGGCAAGAAAAAGAACAAACATGAATAGGCATCAGAATATGTGTGATCAATCCGGTGGCCAGCAAGTGTCTGGCTGAATGATGGCCAGAAATAAAGTCACAGGAAAAGTCACAAAGTGATGTTATGCATGTCACGAAGGTTGATTTTTTAGGATATTAACATTAATTATGTTTGTATAAATGTATTTCCTGTGACGTCTTTATTTTCAACATTCGCCGATTCGGCTGGGTAAACAAGACAATAGGCAATGTGTACAACAGTACACTCACTGACACTGGTTAAACTTACATGTCAGTAATACTTTATGCGTTTTAATAACTATTTTCTTATCGTCATCTTATCAGTTGCATAATAATCGTCAATCGAGACGTTTCCGATACCCACATACACACGATATAATTGAGTAGTTCATGCATCATTTTCAGAGCGCATGTAAAATTTGCTTGGCCTTACTCATGATGCGCGGGAATAAACTGATTGTGATTTTTGCGGATACAAAGTTACCCGATATACCGGATACATTTTGTGTTGTTTCGCTTCACGGAACATGGAATAACGTATCAAGTCTAACGTCATAGGCAATACCGATATAAGTTCATAAATAAAACGTTCGTTTTACCTCCTCGGTTGCTTCCCCTATCAAAATGGCGCAGTAAAAAGGGTTGTTACTAAAATGTTTGGAATAAAGGTAACGAAACAGAACATGCACCCATGTGAGCCTTTTAGTGTTTTCGTTTACCAAGTTCGTAACAATAGTTTGGTTTCTAGATTCCCCGTTAGGTGCGAAAATAGGACACGCATACATTACATATATGCGGTATTTGGTTGGTTAATAAGCCGAATACGTCATTCGCGAGGATCCGCTGTCCTATTTTTAGGTCAATTTGCATCTTCAAAAGTGACTATTTATTGTCAAAACTATGAATGAAAGTACATGCACTTGTATTAGTTCATACTCACAACCTTATCTTGTGTTTGCAATAGTCAAAAATGTGAAAGTTCACGCTCTACTTAAAACGTTGTGGGTATAAATCTGCTCATTTACGGTACACAACGCGACTGTTTCTGCGCCTAGCGGAGCGCCGATGAAGTAACAAACAAGTAAACGGAACGTCGTGTCGATTCGTTTCGTGGTGGAGAGTTAGTATTTTTTAGCAACCAACATGTCTGCGTCCATAGCAGAAGGCAGTTCGGTTTTGGAACAGGCATTAAATGTAATAAATTCTGAATTTGGCGACAACCTAAAATCATTGGCAAAAGCTAGTCAATTATCAAATCATATTAAAGCGACAAAAACTTCGTTGGAGGAACAAGTGAGTTTGTTGTATGTAAATTGACACGCATATGTACAAACCAACCCAAACTTTGCCACATCGTGATCGACGTCATCGTCGACGTCAGCTGTGTTCACGATATCAGCAGTGGTTGACACAGGTGTGCAGTGTCAGTCAGTTACTGTTCGTCCACCAAAGAACTAACGTAGCGGATGTGCAAATGAAGTCACACATATTATGAAACAAAATCTGTAAGATCTACAAAATTATTGAATTCGTACAAATTGACAAAAGCAGTTTTGGTATAACGTATACACATTGTGATTGTGTAAATACTAGTGTGATAAAATGCCAGCTATTAGCCAACCAAATACTGCATATATGTAATGTAGGCATGCCCTATTTTCGCACATAAATATACATTTCAGTCGATCCTACACAGTCAAGCAGTAATGACGCAATAGAGCAATTGAAGCCTGTCTTGACGAACTACATCAATGGATGTCGCGGAATTTCCTGAAGCTGAACAATGGAAAAAACATAATTCATTGTGGTTGGATCGAAACAACGGAGATCAAAAAACATCACACAGATCAGAGAGGGCGACACCATGGTCATTCCTACCGACAGTGTCACGAACCTCAGCATTATCGTTGATGAGAACCTTTCCATGGATGAACACATTGCGAAAGTGTCCAGAGCTGTGTGGGTATCAATCAGAAATATTGGAATGATTCGTAAGCATATCAATCAGCCGGTTGCGGAACTTCTCACTCACATGCTCATTACTTCTAAACAGGACACGTGCAATTCACTGCTTCACGGCCTCAACAAACGCAGCTAAGACGACTCCAGTGATTAAAAAACACTGCTGCCAGACTTGTCATGCTCTCCAGAAAATGTACTCACATCACATCTATCCTCAAACAACTACACTGGCTACCAATCGAACAGAGAATCATCTTCAAAATCTCCATGTTTGTGTTCAAGACAATCCACGGTGTCTCGCCTACTTACTTGTGTAGCCTTGTTAAACTGTATGAACCACTCCGTGGAAATATGTGCTCTGCAAACAAGCTGCTATCAACAGAACACAAATCTAAAAACTCGTGGGGAGTGCGATTGTTCACTGTATCCGCATCAAAGGCCTGGAATACACTTCCAAACAATATCAGAGCCAGCGCAACAGTCGGTGTCTTCAAGACAGCACTGAAGACACATCTTTTTAAAGCTTACTTTGAGTGATACATGACTTTCCCTGGGCATATTCTGGACTGTATAAATGTTATGACACTAACTAATTTTTTAAACTATTTTATTATTGTATATATATTTTTAGAAACTTTACTGTACACCGTTTTTATTACTACTATACTGAATGGTAATTATATTATTATTATTTTTGTGTCTAAAAATTTCGCTTTATTGGCAATAATAGTAGTTTTAGCATGATGTTTTATATGTAAAAGCACCATGAGCGCCACCACGTGGCGGATACCGGCGCTATACAAATAGCCATTATTATTATTAGTGCGTGATGCCCCATGTAGGGGTTTTGCACTACAAAAAAATAAGAATTGGGGATTATAGTATTAATAATAATTCACCAGTGATTACTACTCATGCTTCATCACTAAGGAATTTGAGGCCCCTGCTTCATCTTCCTGACATCCCGATCTCAACGAGTAGGGTGGATGGAAAGTCTTCAGACTGGGTTCTTGACACCTCAGCTAGGATTCGCCCGCTCCAGGCCAGGGACAGTCCTTAGTCCACTGCTTTTCCTATCCTTCATCAATGACCTACCAACAGGAATAACTTCTAAGCTCCGTCTGTTTGCAGACGACTGTCTCCATGTGTTTCCAACCCAGCTGATTCAGTAGCTCTCCAAGAAGACCTGAACAAACTCCAGAAATGGTCTGACATATGGCAGATGAAATTTAACACACAAAAATACCACACCATGCGAATTACTCTCCGTCGCAACACAATCAATGCTGATTATCATCTAGGAGGATGTACACTTTCCATGGCCACACAGTATCCACACCTAGGTGTCACCATATCTAATACAATGTCGTGGCAGAACCACATAAATAACATCACCTCCCGGGCAAACAGAGTGCTGGACCTTATTAAGTGAAACCTTAGACGAACTTCTCAGAAGATAAGACAACAAGCCTACTTTTCCCTTGTACATCCCCACTTAGAATAATGCAGTACATCAAGAAAAAAAGGGGGAAATAAGATAGAGTACATCCAGCATAGAGCAGTCAAATTTGTTCTAAATAACTACAATCAAAGAGAAAGCGTGTCCGCAATGATTAACCATCTCCGTTGGGACTCCCTTCAGAAAAGAAGACGACTGTCTTGCCTTCTCATGATGTATATGATCCAAAACAATCTGATTGCCATTAATAGTAACCACTACCATTACCTCAATGCTCCCCATCGGTACAAAGTATTATCTTCCAAGAAAATATCAGATTGTTATTATGACAGTGTGGTAAACTCAATATTAAATCGAACATTTAAGATAAGAAAACATAAAATATTTATCACCTAAGTTTCTTTGTATTCATCAGTCAGAAGCTACAACTGTCATCCATTGCTAGAATATTGTTCTTTTGTCCAGTCCCCAATCAGCTCCAGTCATGTGGAGTCTCGCCATGTATCATTCATGACCCACTATTAACAAACTACATGTAGTTAATTAATAGAATCTTGTCAAGTGCTGGAAACAACGTCAACTAGAACATAGAAAAGACTCTCCACAAGAAACTAAACATAGTCATCCTAACAATGTGCCAAGACCAAATGGACTACACCCAGGGGTATTGGAAGAGTTCAGCACATCCTTTGCCAGGCTGATTCACTGGATATTTTGCTAGTCAGTAGTCACAGACATTGGTCTAGCCCATGCAGACTCAGACGGTAAACAAGCATTATGCTTTAGCCACACAAATGTTCAAGAGCGGTAGCCAATTGATCAGCTAACACCATGCATGATTCTGGAATCACCAGAGAGAGTGTGATCAAGTTTCTAAATGAGTACAGCATTATGAACCAATGCCATGATGGATTTCTGGCAGCCAAATCCTGTCTGACCAAGGTACAGCTGTACTAGGGACTTTTGGGAACTGGCCAAAAACACTGAAGTTCAGTGCAGCACTGTATATGTTTAAGGAACCATAAACCTGTATTATTCCAGAATCGTATAAGTTTATGCTGACATCGCATTTACATTTTACCTAATTTTTATACAAAATAAGTTGCTATGTATCGAAAACTATCAGTCAATGAATGTAACATTTTAAAATGATTTCTACAGTTATCGTTGGCATCATCGGAAGCTCCAAGTAGGATAGAGACAGCAAACAGAAATGCACAGACAGCAACAAAGACGATACAAGACTTCTCCATTGAGAAGGAACACACTAGTGGTGACATTGCCAATTATCTGGCCGATGTGGGGCCAATGGTCAAGAACTTACTTGAAATCACTGGCAGGATAGATGAACTGGAACGCTATGCAAAGTACCTTCAGTGGGTGGCAAAGATAGAAGACTTGAGGTAAGTCTACGTTTATTTACGTTGTTATGTTAAATAAACTATGTAAGCATGCTTCCGATTTACATATTTTGTTCACTAAAATTTTAATTTGTTGTACAAATATCTACATTTTTCCAATTTTAGTGCATTTGTTAAGTTTCAGTCACATGTAATTGTAAGCTGTATGGCATTTATCGCCTTGTCTGAATTGATATTAAAATGCCTAATGTTTCAGTAATATAGAAAACTAAACCATCCCGGCATCTACATTCATAAATCAATATATCATCATTTTTACAAACCGGTGCCTGGGATTTGTTTCAAGCAAGAAAACGCTTGGATGACATAATGGATCACGGTCGTGACATGTTACAATCGTGTGTGAAAGATATCAGTTTTGAACTTGGCTTTGTTTCTACGGACTAATAACAATTAAGCTAATTTAAAGTGTCAGGTTTTTTAGAGAATAATACCTGAAAATGAGACAAACATTTTCTGTTTATTTCCTCTAGTTCTGACATCCAGTCAGCTCTGATCATCAGCTGTGTCGACAGGGCAGTCAATCACTATGTCCAGTTGGCTGACCTGGTCAAGCAGTTGCAGGATTCCGCATGTGCCAATCTGGTGAAGTTTGCCAGTGATACGCTCATCTTCTGGTACAAGATTCTCAACGACACATTCTCTTCGTACGTATTGCCATCTGTCTTGTACAGAATCAAAATGTTTTCTACTTCGCCTATAGCAGTAAGGTCTACGAAGCCATCAAAATGGTTGCCAAACATATGAAGTTGTCAGAACTGGCACTAGAAGGAAGTATGTGTTTTGACTATAAAAACACATGGCAAAGTTATTAAGTTGCAGGAAGGGTTCATTTAGTAAATACCATTCCGTCCTTGTAATGTGTGATGCACATATTGTAAGTATGTTTGCTTGGTAAGGCTTGAATGAGATTTCTGAATGCATTTTATGATTGTATAGTAGGTAAATAATGGCATACTGTTGATAATAGATCCATCACCTTATTTTTTAATTAAAATCATTCTGACAGTATTTCATGACTACAATGGTCTTAGTGGTGAACTTCATTTCGTATAAAAATATTCAGTATTAAAAAAACTCAAAGGTAAATATAATTATGTATTA
Source organism: Ridgeia piscesae (assembly GCA_025642075.2). Lineage (NCBI taxonomy): Eukaryota > Metazoa > Annelida > Polychaeta > Sabellida > Siboglinidae > Ridgeia > Ridgeia piscesae. The sequence continues at coordinate 157,961 of JAODUO010000634.1, forward strand.
TTGTAGTGTCTATTATTATATGCACTATTGTTATTCAATTTGTAAAGTTACCTATGTAGATCATGCACATGTATTTGTACTCTCTTAGACTCATAGTGTAGAACTTAGTGTCAAACTTCAATTGTAAAGTTACCTATGTAGATCATGCACATGTATTTGTACTCTCTTAGACTCATAGTGTAGAACTTAGTGTCAAACTGTAGGTGGACACACGACACACTAAACCATTAGTTGCTGTGTGAATATTTTGTGATTTTTTCCCCAGGGAATTTGATGAAGTTTTGACGGCATGGAGGTGGCCCTTTATCATCACCAGTATGAAGTCACTGACTGCACAAACGTCAACAGAACAAAGAGAGAAACTTGGCCCTCTCTTCACTTGTCTCTTGCGGTTGCAGCTTCCGTATCCTTGCACCTAGCACTTAGACCCAGCCAGGGAATCGGCTGTCACCAGCGGTAGATCACTCAGTTATCAAAGACAGTTACAACACCCTCTTTGAAAGCACATAAACATTTATGTTAAGAGTTGTTTATAGCTCTTTGTGGTACATGTTCATCTACTGTAATTCTATATAAAGTTTGTTGTTTTCATAATATTTTTATGTTTGGTTTTGAAGCTGCATTACTTTACAGCTAATCATAAAGGACCAGATATGTGCATTTACCTCAGGGTAGTGTTGTTTATGTCCAGTAACAATTGGATCTATGGAAAGTGTGTGTGTGTGCGTGCGTGTGTCCGTGTGTGTGTCTGTGTGTGTGTGTGTGTGGCTCTGTGCATAAGGGAGCCTTCAAAACCTTTTTTGCTCATTTGTAAGTAGATGATGGAATCAAGAGGATGGAAGGTTTTGTATTGTCAAAAAGTTAAGTTTCAAAATTGCTAGTTTAAATATTTGGTACAACTCCTTAACGACTGATGCCCAGAGATTCACTGTCTTGTAATGCTCAGCCAAACGAATTCATCAGAAACCTGCATGGGTGGCGCCCTCTATTGCCACCACTGGATATCATGCTGAAGCCACTGAAGAAACGCTTCCACTACCATTTCTATGGCAACCGTCAAACAAACAACATAGAGAAGGTTTGTTTACTGAAGTTGTTACAACTTTCAACCACAGTGGTTATCTACTTTGTGTAGTTTCAGTCAGTCACTGAGTGGTACATCAGTGCATCCATATATATGTTGCTGTTCATAGACGGTTGATATTGTTGTTGACATTGATTCAGTCACAGGTGTACTTCAGTGCATCTGTAGCTGGTGTTGTTTCAGCCGGAGTGGTACATCTGTAGCTGGTGTTGTTGTTTGCCAGAGTGGTACATCTGTAGCTAGTGTTGTTGTTTCAGCCGGAGTGGTACATCAGTACATCTGTAGCTAGTATTGTTGTTCCATTCGGAGTTACACTTTCAGTACATTTCTAGTTGCTGTTGTTGTTTCAGTCGGAGTGACACTTCAGTACATTTCTAGCTGGTGTTGTTGTTTCAGTCGGAGTGTCACTTCAGTACATTTCTAGCTGGTGTTGTTGTTTCATTCGGAGTGACACTTCAGTACATTTCTAGCTGGTGTTGTTTCGGTCAGAGTGACACTTCAGTACATTTCTAGCTGGTGTTCTTTCAGTCGGAGTGACACTTCAGTACATTTATAGCTGGTGTTGTTGTTTCAGTCGAAGTGACACTTCAGTACATTTCTAGCTGGTGTTGTTGTTTCAGTCGGAGTGACACTTCAGTACATTTCTAGTTGGTGTTGTTGTTTCAGCCGGAGTGGTACTTCAGTACATTTCTAGCTGGTGTTCTTTCAGTTGGAGTGACACTTCAGTACATTTATAGCTGGTGTTGTTGTTTCAGTCGAAGTGACATTTCAGTACATTTATAGCTGGTGTTGTTGTTTCAGTCGAAGTGACTCTTCAGTACATTTCTAGCTGGTGTTGTTGTTTCAGCCGGAGTGACACTTCAGTACATTTCTAGTTGGTGTTGTTGTTTCAGCCGGAGTGGTACTTCACCCAGATCCTCGGTTGGATCAAGGATCACCAGGAGTTCCTGCGCACCAAGATACAGCCACTGCTGGAGGAGGCTGGGTCTGAGTACAGGGACGCCGTGGTAGGTGGGAGAAGGGTAGGATGAATCTGGTATTTCATTCGAATATCGAATTGAATATCCTCAAAATTTCAAATACAAATCGAATAACGAATATTTATGGCTTCGAATTGATTTGTTTACTGGCTTTGGCATAAATTGCTGTAGTATATTTCCTAAATGATAAATCATGTCTGCGGCTGCATTTTTGAAAACCTTCATAGTTGGTTTTGTCATCGCTGTCGAGATGTCTTGTTAGAACCTGCATGGTGGCGTCATCCTATCAACACAAGTCTGAGCCAGAGTCGTCGGCATCATGGCCATACGCATCGGACAAACATCTTCAAACAGTATTACTTTCTGACATAACCATGAAATCGACCTCTTACAGCTGACAAATTTCTCACATATCTTATGTATACATGCATACACTAAGTTACAAAATATAGTCATTTAAATTCCTGTAAAGAATACAATTAACAAAACACACTCACACACTGACCTTGACCTTACACTGACCTCCCAATGACAGGTGGAGTTCAGTCGTGGTCTGGTGCAACTTGCGATGGAGAAGATGTTGGCCGACATCCCCGAACTCCTGTACGATGACCATCACTATTCACACCTCATAGATGAGACATTGACCTTTGACCGAGAGCTGCGATTGGTGCACGGCTACCCCACCTCACTCCCTGGCTGTCTCCATGTGCTGACGGAGCCGCAATCATTCAACAAGTGGCTCACTATTGAGAGAAAATGTACCGTATTTACTTGTATTTTATTTTGTGTTTAAACACTATTGGATATATGAATAACCATGTTATTTAATAAGTCACACAATGTACCTGTTGTCATTTAAAAGTTTGACCATCCTTTCCCTGCCCATTTCAGTCTCGTTCCACTAATAGGAATTGGCATGTCATCATCTTAATTGCTGATAAACACCTGTTTGTATCTGTACTGTACAGTCAAAATCAAAGTATCAAGGTGTTGCAGCTAACCACAGTTGTGTAATTCCTTCCCACAATGCAGTTGCCCAGGAGAAGATGGATGCCATCTTGTCATCCCCGTCGGCATGGCGATCACAGTACAGCGACATGGCGGACTTTGATGGCAATAAAGTGCCAGAGTGTGCGGAAAGCTTCACAACTCTCCTCCTCACCATCACTGGTGGGTTACGTTAACATCTTCTAGATCAGCTACCTGGGCTATGTTTTATTAACATTGTTTGAGCTCTTAAGCCCAGTTTGTGTCCCTGTTTCTATGGTGGTTAACACCAGATTATGTTTAGTGAACTATGATGGGTTGTTATTACAAAATCATCATGTTAGTGAAATGGTCCCTGTTAGGAGGGGTCAGTGTCGCACCACCCTAGAAGAATAGCAATCGCAAATAGCACCACTGTTTTCTGTGCATGACCATCGTATCAACATTTGCCAGCATCGTTATTACTACATGGTTCCGAAAAGAACATCTTGATTAACTTATTCAGTTCATTTCACCCCCGGCAGCAGAAATTCAGGGTCCATATCCAGTTTATGTCCAATTCGCGTTATTGCGAGTCGCATTATGAAGAGATGCGACTGTATTATTTTTGGAAAACATTGAAAGTTATGTGTTGTAGGGGTGTAGTCATTATTTCAGATTTAAATTTTTTAAATGTAGAAATACTATACCTTAAATATTTTATAATACGCCGCCCTGTACTTGATAGGTAATAGTGTTGAAAAGTTGCGTTACCTGTCCGCCAGAGCGCTACAAGCCTCTGCCGTATACACGTCACAAACTACTGTTCCTGGACCTGCAACTAGAGCTGTTGGACGACTATCGCATCCGGCTACTGCAGGTGAAGAAGGAAGAGGGTAATGACCCCCTGGGGGCACGCTACGGCGCCATCCTCAACTCCGTCAACTATGTCCTTGATGTGCTGCAGCAGTGGCGCGAACTAGTGGTGAGTTCATGTCACACATTCAACAGTGATGTGACGGTGATCAACAGTGTCAAAGAAATCTTACGTTCATTTAGATATCAGCTTACGTGTTCATGTCTCGGTGTATGTTGTCGCTGTACCTGTTGTTGCCTTGTTCATATTGGTTTATATGTTCATGTCTGTTTATAGGGTCATGTTGGTTTACAAGTTAATTTTGTTGGTTTATGTATATCGATACTAACATCGTATTTGTATCGGTTCACATGATCACATCAGATAGTGTTCAGTAATGGTTTATATTATCGTATCCGTTTATTATATATTTATATTGGTTTTTATATTCATGTAAGTTTGTAAGTGCACAGACTAAATACATGGGGGATGGAAAGTTTGAATAACATGGAAGTTCATTGGTTGAACATCAAGATCTGGAATCCCTGGAATTTTGTAAATGGCATGGAAAAACTTCTAAGTGTTCATGACTAAAATGGATGACACCAGTAAAATAAAATTTCCTGCGAATGTGAACCATCAATGCTGAACCACTGCCTCCTGAGGGTGGCTCTGTCGGAACAAGTTTGAAACATTTGAAATACTGTGATGGTGATTTATAACTACAGACTAAGCTGGCCTTGGTTTGTGTCAGCTTGTGCAGGTATGTTATGATTAAGCTTTAAATGTTTTAAATGTTTGTGGAACTATTATACTCAAATGTAAGTAGAGATGAAGGATTTAATAGAGCTGGGGAATGACATGGAAATGGATTGGCATTTTATGTTTATTGAAATCTACAAACCCCGAGTCGATGTGTTCGTAGACAAGCAGTAATAGGGGTAGTAATAGATTACATTGTGATGTAATCAACTCATGGTTAGTCGTGCTGGTTACAGTTCTTCCTGAGGCTGCAGTATTACCGGGCGGAGTATTACGAGAGGCTGCGTCAGGCGAAAAAGAAGAGAAAACACAAGTCATCTCAGGACAAGACCAGTAGTGCGTCATTGACACAGGAGTCTGAACCTGCTGGTGACACAGCCTTGGAAGGTGACACGGTGACAGACACGGACACAGATGTCAGTGGTCAGTCTGCTCTCGACTCAGTGACAAATGTGAGTGGCAGGTTATACTTGTGTACTTGTTATTTTGTAAGAGAGTAAAATACAGTGGGCCAAATGCTCTAAATCCTCAGCTCATATGGCATGATCCAGTATCAGGATCATAAACAGACTGTACAAGTTGTCACAAGATCATGGCATATGATATGGTGGTAGTTGGACTGTCAGGCATGGTTTGAATAACCTGCCGACCATCGTTTTCAAAACTGGGGCAGGTTCTGTCACCCCTCTATCTGGGTCCTTAGGAAGAGACATTGTAAACCACAGGTTTCCTGTTTCTTCTAACTTTACCAGTGGATGTAGACAACTCACTTTATATGTATGCTATCCTTGGAGATCATGTTGTAGCTGTAATAGCAAGCCAGCAGTGTTCTGAATTATTTTGAATTTGTTTATGTCAATATCTACATTGTTTTGGTGTGTGTGTCCGTGTCCTCAGAACATCATTGAGGAGTTTGATGTCAGCAAGCTAGACACACTGGAGGGGACTGTATTTGATGAGATGATACAGTTGTATGAACATGTCAAGTGGGAGATGTTGTCCTGTATCAGAGCGTATGTGCTTGACGACGTAAAAGCAAGAAGCCGACCGTACCGCTGGAACAAGTAATTGTCATATCTTTTATGTATATGTTTAATGTCTTTTGTTCGGTGATTTTCTCAACTAACCATTTCCCAAAGGTTCCCATGTTTTGAAGTGTCGTATGTATAAGTGGTGTGACAGTCAATGATATCCATTGTTGCTGCAACAAGACTAATAATTTCATGTAAGTGAATTAATATTTTCCTACAGTTTATGCAACTTTATTTATAAAATCCTAACTAATACTCTCTTACCTATAAAAGTTAGATGATGTTGTAATAGGAGAATACTTTTTAAGTACTGTACGACGACTAATAATTAAAAACAACTTTCAAATAATGTGCTTTAACATGTGGGCACACTATCAGGCTTCGACCTACCAGCAATGTATATATGCTTCCCTAACATGGGTGTAATCTAGACTTGATGTCATTTGCCTGTTGCCAGATGGTTAGCCCTCCCAGCTCAGAAGGAGGTGGTGTCCCTGGCTCTGTCAACGTCAGCCTGTGAGATGTTGTTGATCCTCAAGGGCTCCCTACACTGTGTTGAGCAGCTGCTGAGCAAAATCATCTTCAATCATTTCTGGCCGTCGCTGGCTGAAGGACTGAATAGATTTATCTATGAAGATGTATGTGTTTTGCTTACCGTATTGACTGTATATGTTCGAACACAACAAATACCATTATTTTCTGTATTGTACATTTAAGGGTACTGTACCTATTATTTTAAGTGTGTAAACTTTCAGCCATCAGTACACAAAGACTGTTTTTTACCACAAAATATTTTTACTGTATGTTTTCAGACACGTGAATGCTTTATATAATACCTATGCATATATGTATACATATATGTGTGTGTGTCTTGAATATAGCCATATCTATATGATATATATATATGTATATATATATGTATATATATATTTATATATATATACATATATATATATTAGAAAACAACAAAGTGAGAGCAGTTGTGCCAGGAAAAAGACCATGGGGGAGACCAAGATGGAGATGGATGGATTGCGTCCGAAGGGATATGCAGGAACTGCGGATTACCCTGGAGGATGCCCAGAACAGAACATTCTGGAAATCAAGAATTCGAGCCGCTTACCCCACCTAGTGGGAAAAGGCGAAGAAGAAGAATATATTATACATCATTTATGTGTTCATATACATTTATAATTATATGGCTATATTCAAGTTGCATTTTTTATATTAAACCTACCCATTTATCAAAATAGAATAATCTAGTTGTATTTGAAGGTACAATAATCTTTTCTTATCACGTCTGTCAAATTAATACCATCACAGCATGATGTGACTTTTGATAGGAAACATGGAATTTGTTCAGGGAGAGGACACCTGTGTATCATATATCCAAGCATTTTTAGCGGTGTTAAATCGATCACAGTTACACGTGTCTGTTGCAGGTGATTCTAACAAACCATTTCAACGAGTCGGGAGCTGCTCAGCTTCAGTTTGACATGACACGCAATCTGTTCCCTCTCTTTGCACAGTACACGGCAAAACCAGAGAACTACTTTAAAGAGTAAGAGGATCATGTTCTCAACTAACGCCTCATGATGCGCCCACAGTTTTGTAGCCAGACAAACATCTTCCAGTGGTTTATTGAAAACGTTTCAGGAATTTTTTTATTCAAACCCCAATGTGATGTTTCTCTAATTGCAAGTTTTAATATATCTGGAGTGATGCACCCAAAATTCTAATTTAGGCAATCACTTGGATTAATTCCTAGACAAGAATTAAATAAGGTAATTGTTGTCTGAAGATTTTACCAGAACTACATTTATACACGTATATTTGTGATTCATACACGTATACCCCCGCATGTCTTAGCGGAAACTGGATTGGTTAGATTTCTTCGCAAAATGGATCTGAAATCCAACCCTCTTGTCATGATTTGCCTGTCAAATTGGTTCACAAGGATATAGATGCAGTAGAATTTACCTTGCTATTAGTAGTATTATTAAATGAGATGAGTGGAAACATTTAATTGACGAGTACATTTTTATATGTGACATAAATAAGTACCACGATGAAAATTTGTGTGCATGAATATTTGTCTTCATGCATTAGTGACAATGTGGCTAAATTTGTCCAAGAGAATAATAAGAATAATAACTTTATTGTCCAATCATAGAGTAGAAATACATTTTGCACTTTGGAGGGTGCATACAAACACAATAGTTAAGTCACATAGTAATGCATGTATACAGCAAAATCAAGCATGTAAATATGTAAACGGTAGCTAAAAAAATAATTTGAGATGGTGTTCAATTGAACAGGGAGGAAAGTGTTTATAGCCTGGATACTGTGCTATATAAGAACTTGCCTTAACTTGACCTCACCTCAACTTGTTTGTGTGCGTTGCAGTGTGAAGGAGGCGTGTAACCTCCTCACCCTCAGTGCAGGATCCGTGCTTCTCCTCAAGGACATCCTCCACAAGGCCCTGCATGATCCGGACGCTGCCTCTGACCAGTCGCTCCTCACAGACCCTGTCGCCGCCCTGCACGACATCGGTGTCTACAAGCTAACGCCAACTGACGCAGAGCTAGTGCTCAGTCTGAGGACGTGACGTCACAGTTGATGACACACCTGTCATTTCGATGACACCTCATTAACAATACACACCATCCTTGAACATGACATGAGCAGAGATGTACAAAAGTGATATATTCAGCCACTTCACTTCAGCAAATCATCGTTTACATTTAGCATTGAGACTGCTGTACTGTGCCTAGGGCAACATATACTGCTACAGGTGTAGTATAATTTGCTTAAATTCATGAATGTTAGGTAATTTTGTGTTTTTGCCATGGATTGTTTTTTTGTCATAAAAGCTGTGATTCGGCTAACTTCAGCGTTGAAGTTTACAATTGTTAGGTTTGCTTAAAATGTGATTGTTACTGGTTTACATAATTGAATGTCACCAATTAAGCAATTAATGTATATATATACTGTATATAGCAATTAATGAATGTATCAAAGTTAGGAATGCATTTTGAATTATTGCATAACACAGCTTAAAATAATCTTGGTGTCGATGAAAATTTAATATTGAATGGCATTGGTGTAACATTTCAAAGAATTTCTGAAAATCTACTTGACAATTACAAATAAAACCAGTTACTTTATCTAGCGTGTATTGCGGGAAGAATTTACCCACCTACGCTGGTGTGTATGTCACAAAAATATGTACCCGATATAACATCTGTCACGGAGATTCCGGGAGAATTGGTAGATGTATTAGCAAGAAAAGGGTCGCCAAGAGTATGAATGGCAGATGGTGGCGCCTCTTTGCGGAGTCTGGTAGCCTTGATTTTCCAGACTTCGTTGTGAGGCGCCACCGTTTGTCTGAGGACTTCGTCTTTGCTGTGACAAATATGGTTGATTACCATGAATCAAGGTAAATGGAATAATATAATATATCGTTTAAGTCAGTCTTTGATGTCATAATAGAACGTCTAAGGAAATGTGCTAAATTAGTTGTATACACCTGTAGTTTTTAGATGTAGTTTGACAAATAAAAGTAGGGACATCAAAGTAAGACCCGACTATGCAAGAAGTTATGTCAACGACCCGCACTCACCAATGGTATGACAAGACAACGTCAGACAATGGAACTCGGCCAATTGATACTTCGGCATTCCGAAGTGTCGAGAACAAACTTACAGTCGGGGAAAATGGTGACTTCCTCAATCGGAAGTAAAGTGGTTTCCGGCGCCGTCAAGAGTTCCGTACAATGCCAAGCCGTTTCCAGCCAACGCCAGATGGATGTTCCCGAAACTCCGTAGAACAAATCGTCCGGAATATACAACCTGTGATTCTGTATTTTGCTGTGGTGACTATCTGGAAAGGATTACCAAGTAAGTCGGATAACGAATCACCTTTTGAAAGCAAACCACGGTCTGACTTCCTTCGATGCTGTCGTCATCTCTTCGGTGGGAACCGTGCACAAGTCCAGAGTCTTCGATAAACCGGTCAACTCCCCCCAATAACAGGAAAGTGCGACAAGGATCCAACGCTTCCCGAGCAAATGTGAAGCAAGGTGACATAGTGCTTATGAAACAACCAACGTTGAATGGACTCTACTCCAGTTCTACCATCACCGGTCAGCTGCTCTGAGGTACACCATTTATCACACGAGGAAGGTTCACCAGTGAGAGAAATACATCAATGTACCGTCGCATAGAGCTACCACCAGAACCACCAGACTACGTCCCAATGTGGCGATAAAACACCAGACGGTCGCTCTGTGTAAAGGGTGTTGACCTGTTTTAGATTAGTGACACGTCATACGACATACACTAGTGTTCAATGGATAAATCATGTTTGCGCAACCCACGCTTATCGTCCATAAGGATGTTGATGTTTTCCAAGTTATCGGTTTAATGAAGACATATACTGTGTGTGCGTGCGTGAGTGAGTAAGTGTGTGTATGTGGGCAGACAATGATTCCACACTGAAGCTTTGTACTTGTAGCAAGATGACACTAGAAACAATGAACTTTCCATTCGCATTTTCGAACCATTGGTATGTTAGTTACAATTGAAGATATATTTACGAAAACAATGGAATGGTAAATTATTTTCTTACGTGTTTCTGCTGTTGTACTGTTGTCTTAGTCTCGCTTAACCGACTGTTGGTCGACTGCTGAACTATGCCGAGAAGACAGTCTGGTGATTTGCCGGCTTTTGAATATTATCCGTGTGGGGCTAAACAATGCTGCCATCTCACGGATACTGTTTAATCCTGCCGTAATTCCTATTTGAATATTTTTTAATATAAGTTTAATTTAAAATAATGTTTTTTATAATATAGCATTATTTGATAAAGTACCGTTATTTAATTTGTTGTTTCAAATTTGGCTTGAGAACCAATCAGCGTCTTTACCCTAATCTGTATTAAGGCCGCCCTGGCGGTTACAACTGCAGCCCATTAAAATCCAGATAGAGTTGAGGGGCTTAAAAGTGCTGCCAGGTCACGGAGCCTGGGTAACTGAGGCTACTGTTGTCTTTGTCTACAGCGCGGCGAGCAGTTCACCAGCTGCTAATTGATTAGTTGCACCAGGGGTAGCTTACTTAAAAGTTGCATTTTGAATTATCCTGCTAACGGCGGTTTTAAGTGTTTATTCTTACACAACATAGAATATAAATGTACAAGTGTAACATTATCTTTCTGCACGTGCTGCGGTGTTTCTGTGTTCGTTTAGCATGTCATCAATCCTGTTCACAACACAGGGTTGTTGTCACAAGTACATAAATGTGTTTTGTACATTCATGGGTGTGTGTGTGTGTGTGTGTGCGTGCGTGCGTGCGTGCGTGCGTGTGGCACCGCTCTACCCACCGGCACCGCTCTGCCCACCGGCACCACTCTACCCACTGGCACCACTCTACCAACTGGCACCTCTCTACCCACCGGCACCACTCTACCCACCGGCACCACTCTACCCACTGGCACCTCTCTACCCACCGGCACCACTCTACCCACCGGTACTGTTCTGCCCACCAGCACCACTCTACCCACCGGCACCACTCTACCCACCGGCACCTCTCTACCCACTGGCACCTCTCTACCCACCGGCACCACTCTACCCACCGGTACTGTTCTGCCCACCAGCACCACTCTACCCACCGGCACCACTCTACCCACCGGCACCACTCTACCCACCAGCACCACTCTACCCACTGGCACCTCTCTACCCACCGGCACCACTCTACCCACCGGCACTGCTCTGCCCACCAGCACCACTCTACCCACCGGCACCACTCTGCCCACCGGCACCGCTCTACCCACTGGCACCACTCTACCCACCGGCACCGCTCTGCCCACCAGCACCGCTCTACCCACTGGCACCACTCTACCCACTGGCACCGCTCTACCCACTGGCACCGCTCTACCAACTGGCACCACTTTACCAACTGGCACCACTCTACACACTGGCTTGGTGTAGGAATAAGAGGTAACATACCCGCTGCGCTATTTCCAAGTTTTTCGCTCTCAGATAGTTGAGTTCGTCTCCAAGCCGATTGGCTCGGCTGTAGTGCGCCTGGGGGATGCCTTCAAGGGCTGCAATCTCGGCAGCAGACTTCTCTCTAATCTGACGAACCTCCTGGTGAGTAAACAATGAACCATGAAGGTGGATCAAAAGAATACCCAATAGAAACAGCAGTCAGGTGAGAGATTTAGAGATTGGAGTGTGGAAAAATTAGGTATTAAAATTTCACAAATTTTATATAGCACGCATGTGAATGAATGTCTGGACATTTTAATACCCAAGTAGGAAAAAAAACCTGGCAGGCAATGAAGATAACGTCATAATGGCTGCCTATGGGGAACTCGATTGTGTTCTTATGTCTACAAACGTGTTTACAGGACGTGTTTCAGTGTCTCAGTCTCACCTGGTCTCTACACTATATTATCAACAAACATGTTTAGAGGATGTGTCTCAGTCTCTGTGTAGGTCTCATCTGGTCTCTATACTGCACTATTACAAACATGTTTAGAGGATGTGTCTCAGTCACAGCCTCATCTGGTCTCTATACTGCACTATTACAAAAATTGTAATGTATAAACTGAACTTATCACCAAAAAACAACTTATCACCAAACATTAATCGATAAAATAATAAATGAATAATAAAATAGCTTAATAATTACAATTTTAGAAGCTTTATTTATTCATATTTAACATGTTATCTACGTAAGCTTAATTTATTGCATACATTTGATATACTCATGTTTTATCAATGTTGTATTTTATGTGCCTCGTAATAAAACTTTATTTTAGCACCATGGCTGTCCTATTCATGGGTACGTATATACTGGTAAATAGCTAAACAATGCGATGATAAATGATAAAGAGTATACCTGGTACTGATTTAGTAATAATGATAGTAATAATAATATACAGTAATGATACGTTGTGATAAAAAAATTATAAAATATGCTGTGTAAACATTATGTCATATGTCTTTACAGATTAAATTATATTCTTTAAAAGGATTATTAGACATGCAAAATTAGAAACAAAACAGTAACACCAGCTATACCAGCAATGATAGTAATAAAAATAAATAAGATTAATAATATATATATATATATATATATATATATATATATATTATATTATTAATCTTATTTATAATATTTATAATATTAATAAATAAAGCTTCTAAAAATTGTAATGTATAAACTGAACTTATCACCAAAAAACTTAACTGAACTTATCACCAAACATTAATCGATAAAATAATAAATGAATAATAAAATAGCTTAATAAGTGAATAATTATTAATAAAGTAAGGTACTAAAATTATTTTATAAATTATTATTATATTCGCATGGAATCACTGTCAGTTGTCTGAGGAACCTGTCTGCCTATATATATATATATATATATATATATATATATATATATATGCATATCAGTGATTCCCCATATCATAATATTCATGATTACGTTTTGTATTGTCTTATTATTATTAAATGTCTACCAATAGATAGTTTCTTGTCTATTTATTAATTATTAGTATTATCAGTTGTTTGTTTTGAAATAAAATGTCTTTACATATTTCTTCTTCAAGTAATGTAGTTGTATATACTGTATGTTCATATTGTACTTTACAAGCTAGCCTTGTGCAAGTTATTTTATATTTAAGGGTTTTACTGTTTATTTTCATTTATTTTATATTTTCATGTATAACTTGTATGAAATTGATTGGACATGATTGTAAAAATAAATAAAATAAAAGTTATGTAGTTAACATGAAAATTAATGTTTTAAAAGCATGTCATAATAATTATTGGCAAGGGAGCACAATTAATTGCGAAAATTTAATTTGTGTGACAAAAATGTAAATATATGTTTTAAATGCATGTCATAATTATTAGCAAGTGAGATTAATTAATTGCGAAAATAAGATTTATGTAATAAAAATGGAAATAATTTTATGTTTTAAATGCATGTGATAATAATTATTAGCACTGCATCATAATCGAAACAATATCGTCTTTTCGGCTATTTACCCTCTTATTCTACTAATACAGTTTTTTTCACATACATTCTAACGATCTTATATGCGGCAGAAAAACAGCGCGTGGTGTTTTTATGTAGGTCAGCTCGCTCAGTTCACTTTGCGCGCGTTCTGGTTGGTTTTGTGTATTCCTTGATCCGTGATCCGACCACGGACCGTGATCCGACGACGCTCCCGCCTGCCAGGTCGCACTGCCAAATGCACGTGGCGCATGTTTACTTCCAGCAACCAATCGCAACGCAGATAGCATTGCAAGCAGTTGCCCGATCATATTCCCTGGGTCAGCACTTCTAGGTGTGAAACGATTCGGCCGAAAAAAGGGACAAGTTTCTGCGCCGATCGAAGCGACATTGGTCGCTGGCGCTCCCGTACATGTTACGTAATGTTTTACCGGGCGACTGTCGTGGGGCGTGGCAGAGACTGGCTGTCTGTCGAACGATTATGGGGTGTGCCGATTATGTTGCGCTGAGAAAGTAAAACTCCAAAGAAGTGCATTTAACATGTTCTCGACTGATAAAATTCTAAGTAATGGTTTAATTTGGAAAAACTGATGTTCCCGACAACATGAATTACATTGAAAGTCGTCGAAAAGGCATCACTTGATGGCTTCTCACTGCGACTAGATTACTCGGGCGTGAACCAGCACCATGACATTTAAGGTGGGTGAAGGCGGAGCAGAACTTAAATTAAATCTCCTTCAACTCGCACAAAGGCATTGTCCTATCACAATACTTGTTAAATGTACATTTGTCTAAATAGTAAAAATCAACTTTAATACGCTATATATAAACATCGCTTTAATGTTCAGCTTTGTAACTTTTTTAATTCGTGTTTGTATAAATTGCGCGTGGTCCAGATGCAATAGTTTAATAAATTAAAGAAAAGATCGACACGTTGTTGTCAGCATTGTTTTTATTAGGTCGAAACATGTGAAACCTTATTGCATTAAAGGCAAAGTTAACATTGAAAAAGTGTCGTTTCCACAAAAGACGTCCACATAGCAAACTTTGGGTAGGTATTATCTAGAGTGCTATTCTCCATGCCAGGTCTATATAGCGGGGGTCTACAATTGCGCATTGATACGTTTGGGTAAAATCAATAGTACGACATACCTTAATGATTCTTGGTTTGATTTTTTCGTCATATAAAGATGTTAAGATATACTTTGTTGTCAGAGATTGTCGTCCCATTAAATCTGGCACCATATTCACAAGATACGAAATACACTTACCGGGTCTCACCCATAACCTCAGTTACCCTCAAGGAAAGGTTGGCCACTCTTAATTGACGTTTAGGCACTGCGCACTTTTATAACAATTTATATTATCTATTTAACCAGCATAACAGCGGCAGTGTAGAACCAATACTTTTTTTTGTGAACAAACCAACTTTCAATTTCATTAAATGTCCTTAATGTTTTTAACTTGCATGACATTTATGTTGTAGGACAGTTGTACATTATAATAACCAACTTCATCCACATTGTATAAAGTAACAACGTACATTATGAACTAGAATGGATGCAGTTGGAGCATTGCACCTAGGTTTTGGGCATTCATGCATGTAGTGGGGCATTCAGGCACGGGTGCATTCCGACAAGAAATCCTCGCGCGCTGCTGAAAAACCACATGGAAACACCAGAGAAGCATGACTCACTGCGGAGACAGATTTTCGCGGGGAGACGTGGTATAAGGTAGCAACGACTGAAATATCATAATTATTTATGCCGCTGTGGCGGTGCAGAACGTCGATCGGTCCAGAACGTCGAAGGTTCGCGGTTCATGTCAAAAGGTTAGCGTTTCATGGCGAAGGTTAGCGCGACACGGCCCGCGGCTAGCCAGTCTGGAATGTATATCCGGTCCAGGATGTCGTTCCACCTCGTTTTGAGTGTTGCTTATGGATTTCTTACATGCGTGACAAAGGTTAACGTCTACTGTACAGTAGTTTACGCTGGTCACGTGACCAGCGTAAATATGGTGATTGCCGAATTAACATATGAGTGAACCATGCATATTATAGTTTACGTTAAACATTTATTGATGCGCTTCCATTCTTGCAATTATTATTATTAAACATAACAAAACCTCACAATCATCGTTACTTGTATTTTTTTATAAACAGTGTTTTCTTAAGACTTAAATGTCCTTGTCTCAGAGCGTTGTGCATGTTATCGCTTCGTTACAGCCATGGTTTTCATTGCAGTCTATAGTACGTGCAGCATTAAATACAAATCCCCGCGTCTTCGTGACATATAACTCTGGCAGTTTAAGATATATGTAACTGTCTACTAACTGAATGTAGGATTGGATGTATCGTGCCCGTATTGGCATAGTTTGTAGGCAGGCCCTATATTTTGAAAACAAATTAAGATAAAGCTGTATTTTAGATACATACGGTTTAAATTGTGTATGTGATGTAGATAGCCCGTAGAGGTAGTGTGTGCAATAAATTCGTCAGGGGATGGGTGTGGGTCACACTTTTATAATGGCATATATTTGCATCTATTTAGCATGTATGGAACAAACTTTTATAGTAGTCCTATTGGAATGTTTTGTAGAATTATATTTTTTATTCAAAAAGGCGTTATATGGGCTTAACATTGTAGTATATAAATGGCATTGAGGTGCTTCAATATCAGTACAAAGGGTGGAATTCAAAAAAATATGGGCTTAACATTGCAGTATATAAATCCAATTGAGGTGCTTCAATACCAGTACAAAGGGTGGAAATCTAGACGTTACCATATCCAAATAGTTGGTTTTACCCAACACAACTCGGCAGTGATTTAATAATATATTTTGGGAAATGAGTCATGCATTCAAGACTTACATAACTTTATTAACATGTCGACTGGTATAAGTATGTGTCACATAGTAGTGTTAAATGAAATGCAAACAATAGAAGCTCTTTGTATAAACCGTTGCATTTAATAATAATTAAATAAGATTACTTTCAAAGATTTATAAACTCATGCAACAACGCGGGCCGAAAACCAACAACGTCGGCCTGCTCTATTTGGTTTGTCTCCGTTCCGTTGCAGATGGCTTTTGCGTACTGGAATATAGATACACATTATTGTTAATATTTCCCCGTGTTAACAACACATTCATGTGAATCCCTCTTTATGGTCCCCTGGTAATGTGACTATTTTTAGTCACATCGTTTCTTTGGTTATTCGGTTAAATATAACACCACTTCACACAATAGTGAAATCATATAAATGACAAAAGATGTGTATTTTTAACTTTGAACAGAAATTTTGTTCACATTTATCAAACGTACACCTCTTTAAAAAAATATGATAATATAATCTAACTACTCCTGCAAAAACATATCACTACGACAAAAACAGACATGGCTGCAAGGCTAGTATGCAACAATCCATATCTTCCCTGTTTTACTATAGCAATGAAAACGTGGGTGTGAAAAAGTTTTAAAGACGCACACACATATACACAATAAGCAGTGTTATGGCATTTGTTACCAAGCTTATGGTAGAAAGTAAAAGAAAATGGTTGTATAATAATAGTAAGATTTCTATAATGCCTATATCATCGTGTGTGTGTGTGTGTGTGTGTGTGTGTGTGTGTGTGTGTGTGTGTGTGTGTGTGTGTGTGTGTGTGTGTGTGTGTGTGTGTGTGTGTGTGTGTGTGTGTGTGTGTGTGTGTGTGTGTGTGTGTGTGTGTGTGTGTGTGTGTGTGTGTGTGTGTGTGTGTGTGTGTGTGTGTGTGTGTGTGTGTGTGTGTTGTGTGTTGTGTGTGTGTGTGTGTGTGTGTGTGTGTGTGTGTGTGTGTGTGTGTGTGTGTGTGTGTGTGTGTGTGTCTGTGTGTTGTGTGTGTTTTGTGTGTGTGTGTGTGTGTGTCTGTTTTGTGTGTTTTTCTGTGTGTGTGTGTGTGTGTGTGTGTGTGTCTGTGTGTGTGTGTTGTTTTGTGTGTGTGTGTGTGTGTGTTTTCTGTGTGTGTGTGTGTCTGTGTTGTGTGTGTGTGTTTTGTGTGTGTGTGTGTCTGTGTGTGTGTGTCTGTTGTGTGTGTGTGTGTGTGTGTGTGTGTGTGTGTGTGTGTGTGTTGTGTGTGTGTGTGTGTGTGTCTGTGTGTGTGTGTGTGTGTGTTCTGTGTGTGTGTTTTCTGTGTGTGTGTGTCTGTGTGTGTGTGTTTTTGTGTGTGTGTCTGTGTGTGTGTGTGTGTGTGTGTGTGTGTGTGTGTGTGTGTGTGTTGTGTGTGTGTCTGTGTGTGTGTTGTGTGTGTTGTGTGTGTGTGTGTGTTTTTGTGTGTGTGTGTGTGTGTTTTGTGTGTCTGTGTTTTTGTGTGTGTGTGTCTGTGTGTGTTGTGTTGTCTGTGTGTGTGTGTCTGTGTTTGTCTGTGTGTCTGTGTTGTCTGTGTGTCTGTGTGTGTCTGTGTGTGTGTGTGTGTGTGTGTGTGTGTGTGTGTGTCTGTGTGTCTGTGTGTCTGTCTGTGTGTCTGTCTCTGTGTCTGTGTGTGTCTGTGTGCGTGCGTGCGTCTGTGTGCGTGCGTGCGTCTGTGTGTGTGTGCGTGCGTCTGTGCGTTCTGTGTGTGTGTGTGTGTGTGTCTGCGTGCGTGTAATGGCAGTACTGAAATCTACCGGTTTTCTTTGCCCAAAGACTCGGTTGTATTCGGGTTATTCCAAATTTGTGATTCGATAAAATCCCGGCCAACTATCAATATCTGTAATATTTCAATAAACATGATACGCCAAAACAATTATGTCAGTGCTGCATGTTACGGGACAAAATATAGTTTACTTTTCCAATAATGCTACATCCATTAAGATATAAACAAAATAAAACTTGAACATTAAATTATTACTCCCTCCCTCTCTCCCTCAGCCCTCCCTCCCTTCCTCCCTCTCTTCTTCCCTCTCACTCCCTCTTCCTCCGATCCTCCCTCCTCTGCTCTGCGTCAGACTATATCTGTCCCGTTTTCCTTATTCTTTCCCACTCTTCCCTGCTCGTCTACACCCCTCTTCCTCCACGTTTTCGCCCGCCACTCGGTTTTTTGTACCCATTCTCTCATTCTCATTAAGGCGCACATGGATACGGTCATGGCTATTTGCACGTATCTACACGAACGTCGAAGCTATTTAAGCCATACAAAGCAATTGTGTAATACCTGCCATGCTTCATTGACATTATCACAGTTTAACACAGACAATGCAATCCGTCAATTGGTGTTGGACATTCTTGGCATAGCTTGCGGCCTCCTAATGGTTTTGCTGCTACTCCAGAACGCAGGGGTTGACAACATGTAACTTCGCCATATCGGTGACTTGCACGTGAAGGGTGCAACGACCAATAGCATGGAATCGTTGGGGTCAAAATGTAGTTCTCCCCGTTAACAGTGCAAGGCCAACTTCATCTGTTTCTTGGTTTGTTCGATTGGGGTGGATCGAGTGCAGCAGACGATGCATGTTTGACGCTCAATGTAGTGTGACAGTTGGTCTCAACTAAGCTGCACACAAGGTGCAGTTTAAGATGTCAGCAGACACTAGGATATCAACAGATGCCGAAACACAACGAGGGCGGGCTCAGATTGGACGATGCAATTACTCGAAGGTATGAACGTTTATGGTTTGTGGTGGAATGCTCGTACGTTCCATTATTGTTATATAATCATATTCGTGATTCAATGCATGTTTCCGTTGTAATCCCCTCTACCATAATTTTACCTTTAACAGCATCACAAAATTACAATGTGTTCAGAATTGCTTCGCAAGGATTGAGACTAGGTCCATGTTTTATTCGTTATATGCGGCTTCTAAAGTCATAGCATTGTCTTCCTGTCCGATATCGTATTATCTTTAAGATCTTTAAATTCATTGCTTACTCCGATGAGAAAGGTTGCCTAGTTTCTGTCATTTCTAGTTTTTGTCCCTAAAATCAATACCATTGTTGCGACAAGTGCTTTGGCCTGTTTAAGCTAACACGTATGTGGAAAACAAAATTATGATCACTATGCTGATCGGTGTTGATAATATCTTAAATAAAATTAATTGGCTTAGTCTACATCTGTTATATGTTTATTATTTTATGTTATGTATTCTTGTTTACCAATTTGAGTTATATGGCATTATGCGAATTATGTATCAACATTTAAGTAATTCCTAGTTACATTTTATGAAGGAGAAAATGGCGACGATGTGTGCGTCATCTTGGTTTCACGTCGCCTGTTGTATAACATTCCTATCCATAAATCTGCATGGATGAATAATTATAGGTTCACATGTTAACATGTTTAATGTATCATATGATATAATATAAAATATAAACGATGTTTTTGCCTGTTTAAGCCAACACGCATGTGGAAAACAAAATTACGATCACTATGCTGTTTGGTGTCGATAATATCTTTAATAAAATAACTAAAGTTGTCTTAGTCTACATCTGTTAAGTCTATGTTTATTATTTTATGTTATGTATTCTTGTTTACCAATTTGAGTTATATGGAATTATACGAATTATGTATCAACATTTTAAAGTAATTCCTTGTTACATTTTATGAAGGACAAAATGGCGACGATGTGTGCGCCATCTTGGTTTCACGTCGCCTGTTGTAAAACATACCTATCCAAAAATTGCATGGATGAATAATTATAGTTTCACATGTTAACATGTTTAATGTATCATATGATATAATTTTTAATTAACGATGTTTTTGCCTTTTAAAAACCCCCGCATTTAAAAAAAAATTAACTTCATTTGGAAATTGGTTAAAATATTTTAATTAAAAATTAACCCCAAATTGCCAGAAAAACACTTTAATGTATATGGGTTTTATTAAAATTTTATGTTATTTTTCCTTGTTTACCAATTTGGGGGGTTAATGGAATTTAATTACGAATTTTCCCTTTCTCTTTGCACAGTGGTCAGTTTGAGGTTGAAGGTCGTGACATTTCTCGCCAGGGGAACGTTGTAAGGAGCAACCAAAGCGGAGTCCCGAGTCCAAGTAGATACATTAGATACTGTACTATGTACTAATGTACTATAGGCAGAATGTTCCCAGTGTCTCCCATTTCCGGATACCCTCTTTTTTAATTTTATAAATATTATAAATTACATAATTTCATGGATTTTATCTTTAAAAAAAGTTTTTTCACGATAAACTTTAATTAATTCGGTGTACGTTTTGTTTGTGGAAAAATATATTATTGAAAGATATAAAAATGCTTGAACCTGTAATAAATAGTAGTTACTGCTTAACTATATCTTGGAGGACTTTCATGTAGTCTTTAAAATACATCTATTGTATATGTATTGATGGATTTTTATTATTTTGCTTTTGTTCATTATATTTTAATAACTATTAGAAGGCCACCTGGCACAGAGACACTGAACAAGAAAAAAGGAGAATATGGCCACAAAAAGACACCTTGAACAGGATAAATGAGCAGAGTAAATAAGAATTGTTACTTGACTGCAGTGCCACCAGTGTAACTCAGTGTCACTCTTGCGAAGACACTAATTTGAACAAGTCTACGTCAGTTTTATTATAAAGTTACATTGTATTAGGTCAATAAAGCACTGTCATAACTATTTTACACATACATACCCCACATAAAACGTAATATATATTAAATGACACATACCCTATACATATTTGGGATGTCATTAGACATACAGATCAACTAGAGAAAATGCTGGATATTGTTACGCAATGCAAAATGTCCTGTTGTAATAACCACCATTAAGAACTCATGCTTGTGGGAAACAACTGTACTGGTTTTGTAATTTTTCACTTTCAGGTAGAAACAATCGTTCAAATAGGGTTTTTGACAGCCATGGTAACGGATGATGTGTTTCCACAAAAGAAGAGTTCAAAACAAAGTTTGCAGTGTTATCCAGAAAAGTGAATTTGTGCATACTTGTTATTAGATTTTTAATAATTATGTATTCCTGTCAGATGATATAAATTTTAAAAAATAATAACATAAAATACAGTTGTGACTAATTGCATTTAGAATACTGTGTTGTAATGCAAATGCATTGTCAGTTGTTTGTCTAACCATTTTGTTCACTTGCATAGTTTAGGGTAATATCGATTCAGTGTTGTGTGTGGCAGGTTTACACCCTGCTGGTGTTCCTTATGCAAACATTACATGTTGTGTGCACACGCATTGATTCTATTTAATAGTTTTCAGATAATAATTACAACCATGGTTTATTATATACCAGTACACCATGTGATTGTTCAACTCTTGCAGTTTGTGTGTGTGTGTGTGTGTGTGTGTGTGTGCGTGTGCGTGTGCGTGTGCGTGTGCGTGTGCGTGTGCGTGTGCGTGTGCGTGTGTGTGTTCCACCAGCTGTCACTTTAGACAGAAGAGATAGTGGGGTATGAGAAGACAGTGGGGTAGGAGAAGACAGTGGGATAGGAGAGGACAGTGGGGTAGGAGAAAACAGTGGGGTATGAGAAGACAGTGGGGTAGGAGAGGACAGTGGGGTAGGAGAGGACATTGGAAATAGGAGGGGGACAGTGGGGTAGAGAAGGGCAGTGGAGTAGGGGAAGACAGTGGGGTAAAAGGGGGGAGAGGGCAGTGGGGTAGAGAGGACAAATGGGGGGGGGGGAGAAGACAGTGGGGTATGAGAAGACAGTGGGGTATGAGAAGACAGTGGGGGAGAAGAGGACAGTGGGGTTAAAAAAAGAGGACAGTGGGGTTAAAAAAGGGGAGGACAGTGGGGTAGAAAAGGGGCAGTGGAGTAGGAGAGGACAGTAAAGGGTAGGAGAAGACAGTGGGTATGAGAAGACAGTGGGGTATGAGAAGAAGTGGGTAGGAAAAGGACAGTGGGGTATGAGAAGACAGTGGGGGAGGAGAAGACAGTAGGGTAGGAGGACATTGGGGTATGAGAAGACAGTTTGGGAGGGTATGAGAAGACAGTAGGGTAGAAGAGGACAGTGGGGTAGGAGAGTTCAGTGGGGTAGGAGAGGACAATGGGGTAGGAGAGGACAAATGGAGGGTGGAGGGGAGGACAGTGGGGTAGGGAGAAGGGCAGTGGGTAGGAAAAAGGGCAGTGGGGTAGAAAAGGACAGTGGGGTATGAGAGGACAGTGGGGTAGAAAAGGACAGTGGGGTAGGAAAAGGACAGTGGAGAAAAAGGGGGGAGGACAGTGGGTAGAAAGGGCATTTGGGGGATGAGAAGACAGGGTTAGAAGGGGTAGAGAGACATGGGGTAGAGAAGACATGGGGTAGGGGAAGGGCAGTGGGGTAGGGGGACAGTGTGGGGGGGTAGGAGAAGGGCAGGGGGAGGGGGAAGGGGGAGGACAGTGGGGTAGGAGTGGACAGTGGAATAGGAGAGGACAGTGGAATAGGAGAGGACAGTGGGGTAGGAGAGGACAGTGGAGTAGAAGACAGTGGGGTATGAGAAGACATTGGGGTATGAGAAGACAGTGGGGTATGGAAAGGGAAAGGGCAGTGGGGTAAAAGGAAAAAGGACAGTGGGGTAGAGAAGAAGTGGGTAGAGAAGACAGTGGGGTAGGAAGACAGTGGGGTAGGAGAAGACAGAAGGGTAGGAGAGGACATTGGGGTATGAGAAGACAGTGGGGTATGAGAAGACAGTAGGGTAGAAGAGGACAGTGGGGTAGGAGGGCAGTGGGGTAGGAGAGGACAATGGGGTAGGAGAGGACAGTGGAGTAGGAGAGGACAGTGGAGTAGGAGAGGACAGTGGTGTAGGAGAGGACAGTGGGGTAGGAGAAGACAGTGGGGTAGGAGAAGACAGTACTGTTTTTATTGTGTAAACCAAGTCAATACATTGAACAGCATAGGGCATCTGCCATATAGCTATCCTTTTTCATATTTTTTTGGATTATAACCAATTATTATGAAATTAAGTTTAGCAGTGCTACACACATAAGTTATTTAAATTAAGTATACATGTCTTCTTATTAACATTGCTAGGCTGTTTATCATTTGCTGAATTGAAGCTTAATAATCACGGAATGCAATATCTGCAAATAAAGCTGTTCAAGCTTCGCAATACTTCCTCACCCGTATTCCGCTTCAGGGAGTATAGTTCAACGTATTTTGTGAAATAGTGTCATGACATATTTGTAGCCATTCTTGGTGAATAATTCATGTACACTTTCACTTTTGTTGAACATTAATACTTTGGTGAGTGAGCTATTGAGTGAGTGAGCCAGTGAGTGACTGAGTGAGTGAGCTAGTTAATGAGTGTGTGAGTGAGTGAGCTAGTGAGTGGTTGAGTGATTGAGTGATTGAGTGATTGAGTGATGTGAGTGAGTGTAGTGAGCGAGTGAGTGAGTGAGTGAGCTAGTGAGTGATTGAGCTAGTGAGTGAGTGAGTGGTGGGTGAAGGAGTGATTAAGTGAGTGATTAAGTGAGTGAGTGAGTGAGTGCGTGAGTGAGTGCGTGAGTGAGTGCGTGAGTGAGCTAGTGAGTGAGCTAGTGAGTGAGCTAGTGAGTGAGCTAGTGAGTGAGCTAGTGAGTGAGCGAGTATATATGAATATATATATATATACATATACACACACATATATGTGTTTTTTTATATATATATATATATAATTTAAAACACACATATAGGGGGGGGGGGGGGGGGTTGGGGTGTGTGTGTGTGTGTGTGGGTGTGTGGGTGGGTGGGTGTGGGTGTGGTGTGTGTGTGGGGTGGTGTGTGTGTGGGTGTGTGTGTGTGTGTGTGTGTGTGTGTGTGTGTGTGTGTGTGTGTTTATACACGTATACATTACACCTCCTGATCACTTACGTATGTTTTTAGTCACCCTTGACCCCTTTCCAGTAGTATCGCTGGGTTATTTTGTCTACAATGGCATTGACGCCACTGTGGCCAGCATGGGGGGCAGAGTGGACCTGCCACAAGATCTTTTCTTTCTCTTTTTCATCGGTGATGATTTTTTGGTGGATGTTTGTGTGTGGCTGAACGTACACTAACACTCCAGTTTCTGCAATTATTTCATATAATCATAGTTACATTGATGTTCCTAATGAACGTCATTAAGACCCTCTTGTTCTTGGGTTGCAATAGTGGTGGTAGTTTGAGCAAATTAATTACATATAGTTTGTAGGGGAAGGGCGGGTAAAGTGGGCCTGTCAGCCAAAGTGGGCCCCATCTGTCACAGCATTCCTGGTATGCAATGCAGTCAAACCAACAATAGTAGTATTTACAAACCCTCCATGGGACACAATTCAATGTTGTATTTGTTTCTTTGGCACAAATGCAAAACGTTGAGTATCACATTTGTGTTTTAGGTACTTTTCTTAAATAATTGATATGCCTTACAAACACCACCTTTTCATAAATTGTCAGGGTACATAACTGAAAATGTGGTTCAGGGAGCAATAGGCCATAGTTAGTTAAATGAACAATTTCAGTTTGAAGTGAATAAACACAATAATCCCAAAATGGCGTCCGACCGATAATCTATAGCAGAGGCCAAAGTGGGCCCCATGAGGCTACAGTGCGCCAAGCTACAGAGGGACGACCTGGAACATTGCTGGCAGTCATTACAAGAAACACGTCGAGGCCACAGCAAGACTGGTAACGTGCCTACAACCACCCGTTTCAAAGAAAAGAGGGCACACAAAAGCTGAGAACATGTAAAAAACATAGAAGGAAGACTACTACGCTACGCCTTATCTGGGATATTCGGATATTTGTATTCTAACAGCAGAACATGCAAAAGCTGGATGTATTGTGGGGAGTGTGGTCGGTGGATACACCACGCATATGCAGGGTATGAGCGTGGCAGGTTATGTGCAAGATTTGCTTCAACGATTATGTGGCATCGCATAGCATTGTGAGGGGGCCCACTTTGGCCTCCATGTTTTAAGAAATAATAAAATGAGTGTCTTTTTAAAACTCGTCTAACATATTATATTTATTAAGATAGAGTAACTAGACTGTCCATGTACGTAGTCAATATACATAGGTAGGTATTGTAGCAAATATTTTCAATTTTTGTACATAACTGTCAAATGAAGGTTGATCGGCGCTTAAGGAGCCCATTTTACCCGCCCTTCCCCTACTAGTCAGTTATTAATTGTAAAGAGCACTCCTAGTCTGTTGTCATTTCTGATGTTGCAGTGTGGGCCACTTGATTTGCTGCAGCATTCGTAATAGACATAATATATTACTTATAATAAATGTGTGGATAAATAAATAAATAATGATGCTTGTTTAGTTTAAATGTAGCTGCTAAAAAGATGACTCATTAGTGCCACTTTAAATTAAGAAATGGCTTTTCCTTCCCTATACATTTTATTGCCCACATACCTCAACTGCACAGTTTCATTTCATGATAAATCCTTACAAGTGATTGATGATGATGACATGTTCTTAAGCAGGACCACCCAGTAGAACTTGTCAGTTGGCATTATTAATAAGATTAGCAGTTCATTGATGTATATAATTCCCTGTAATACAGAAGCAGTTTCAGTAACACCATAATGTTAGGTTAAATTGTTTAATGATTACATACATTCTATGATGGTGGCTGTATAAATATATGCTTAACTTTTATTTTAGTGACTGCATTATTATTAAATATAGAGAATTTTTACTCCTACTTTCTTAAATGATGTTTTAGTTTTATGTATTTTAGCCTTCTATATTTTTATTTGTTTAGTTATTGTTTTCATTAATCTGTTTACGTGGCACTTTGGTAATGTAGAGTTAATTTTAGTCATATGTTTAAGTAATTATTTTTTAACGAATACCTACTACATGTATATGTAAAACACCCTGAGTAGTTTATAACTAGATTTGGCACTATATAAGTATACTTATTTATTTATTTATTTATATATAGGTTTGTACATTTACCTGACGGATTTGAACCTCCAACATATGCCGAGACATTAGCATCTACTCTTTATTTACCAGTGTTATAATTTAGCCTAAAATTAATGGGGGCCAGCAGTACCCCCACTTTTCAAAACCTAGGGGACACAAAAAGTGGGGACCATACAAAAGAATTCACTTTTATGTCATTGTAATTCTATAACTTTATTCAACACAATTAACATGCCACAAACATCATGACTATAGTCTATGTAGCAGCTTCATTAGTAAATACTGATGATCATTTCAAGACATCAATGGAGGGTTGTGTCTTCATTTTCCTCTGAATCAGAGCTGCTTGAAACTGGTAGTTCTTCCTCTATGGGCTGCCTGTCCACCTCGTAACCCCTTGTCAGTCAATGTTAACCCTGACAAAGGGCAGCAATCGACTGCACCCACAGCGTCCAGTGTAATTTACTGATATATAATTTTTTTTCTTTGCCTTGGCCTCTGGGATAGAAGTTGTCAGGCCATT